>APFE031303859.1:46237-103031 GCA_000404065.3 Pinus taeda | reverse complement strand
CCCAAATGGAAGAACCCTATAAGCAAAGGTCCCCCAAGGGCTAGTAAAAGTGGTTTTATCCTGATCCTAGGGTGCAATCCTTATCTGATTATATCCGCTAAATCCATCCAAAAAGGAAAATAATTTCTTACCAGCCAAGTTATCTAATACCTGATCAATGAATGGTAAAGGGAAATGGTCCTTCTGGGTGGCCTTATTTAGGGCTCTATAATCTACACATACTCACCATTTCCCATTTTTCTTGGGTACTATTACTAGCGGAGAAACCCATTCACTATCAGATATGGGGTATATAAATCCTGCATTTAACAATTTTTGAAGCTCTTCTTTTACTATTTCCCTTAGATTGGGGTTCATCCTTCTTTGGGGTTGACAAACTGGTCGGGATCTTTCTTTAATATAAATCCGGTGAGTGCACAGTTCAGGGGAAATCCCTTTCATGTCTGTATAATCCCAAGCGAATGCCTCTTTATTTTCTTTAAGTAGCTTCATTAACTATTGTTTTTTATCATCTATTAGGTTAGGATTTATATTTAATGTTTTACCTGGTTGGATTTCTACAGTCATGCTTTTGGAAGGACTGCTAGCTAGTATCTGAGATAGATTTTCAGTTTCAAGGTTGTTATGGGATTCTGATTCTAGGATTGTAGTGAGGTGATTATGTATTTCTGAGCTAACCGAAGAAGGTTCAGAAATAAAGTTGTTGATTAATTCATCTTCGATTGAGTTTTTGAGAGTTAAAGCTTGTCCGACAGTTAAAATAGGTTGGGTTTCCTCATCCTCATAGTCTACCCATATTGAATTATCGTTATTAATCATGGGTGTGGCATGAGGATAAAGAGTCAACTATTTAGTTTCCTGCCCATTGGATATTGTCATTGATCCAGACCTATAGCTGATGAAAGCATCTGCTGTAGCCAACCAAGGTCTTCCTAGAATTAATGGATGACCCCCCAACGTTGTTTTAGTTTGTAACACCACAAAGTCGGCTGGGTAATTCCAAGATTCTACAGAAATTACCAGGTCTTCGATCACTCCTTCAAGTTTAATTGTAGAGCAGTCAGGCAGCTCTAAAATGGTTGGAGTTTCCCTAATTAATTGTTCCAACTGCAGTAATTGTGTTGTTTCAAGTGTCATAATATTTATTGGAGCACCTAGATCCACTAGAACTTTAGAGACAAAGGTTTTGCCGACCTGAACTGTTACTGTAGGGTGACCAGGGTCACCATATTTCACAGGGGGGTCTTTTTCTATCATTAAAGCAGTCAGTTCTCCCATCACATGAACTCTGAGGGGTTCCTTGGCTTTTCTCCCAGGCTTCCTAACACAAATATCCCTAACAGTTCTGGCATAGATAGGGAAATCTCTTAGTGCTTGCAATAATGGGATTTTGACATATAAATTCTGCAGTTCTCCTAAAAGATTAAAAGTTGGTGGCTCAAACGTTTTATTAAGAGTCAATCTTTCAGGGAAGGGTGGTTCAGCTGTTTGGATAGTCTTGTTAGAAGATGATTCAAGAATTTCAGTATCTTTATTGGATGACTTTTCCTTTCTAATTTCTTCTTTTTCAGAGTGAGTAATGTCATCTATGACGGGTTCAACTATCCTCCCAGAGCGTAAATGCATATCATTACATTGCATACGGAGGATAGGTTGACTTTGAATATCGATTACCTGTAAGGCTTTATTATTGTTTGGATTGGGGTTAGGTTGCACAGGCAGTTGGGGTCTCATTGATTGGTTATTCTGCGGAGCATTGGATGGTAAGGAAAGAGACTGTTGTTGTTGATGAAACGGTATCTGTTGGGCTGCCCAGTTTGGATTCCATTGATTAAAATACAGTTGCTGGGGAGCCCAAGGATTCCACATAGTACGATCAGGAAAAGGAATATTCGGTTGCTGCATAAGTGGGAAATTCATTGTATTAAAGGGTGGGTACTGCATTTGGTTCATGGGTGGGTAGTTTGTTTGAAAAGGAGAATTATTATTCCAAAGAGTGAATGCTGTGTTAGAGCTCATACCTTGTCTTTATGGCCATTGCCTCCTCTGTGTCATCAGGTACACTCCTTCAGCCTCTTCTTCAGTTGACTGCAATGCTGCTTTGATTCCAGGCAGAGAGGGGCATTGCTGGGTTTCATGGTCCTTGTCGCAGATTGTGCAGATAGGTATCTTATCAAGTGGGCATTCCCTGAGTGGGTGTTTTTCTCTGCATTTGGAACAGAAAATAGCTAGAGCGGCTTCTGCTTCCGCCTGTTTCTTCTTAACCTGCAGAGCATCAATTTGTGAAGCAAAAGAGCTTAGCATCTCAGTTTTAAATTCTTCCAGTAAGTTACCTATTTCGGCTCTTGTTGCTCCTCCACTCGCTGACTTCTGAACTCTTGAATACACATTATCCCTGCTCTTTGATCTGTTCCCCGCTCCTCTTGAGCATCTCATGCAGAGATTGATAATTTCATCAAATGATTCTTTGGAAATGTCCCCTTTTCCCAGCATGTTCAACATGTCCAAGCAGTCATCTCTTACCCCTTTCAGCAATATGGTTTTCAGAATATCTTTACTCATATTGGGGTGGTCAAACCTCTACAGATTATACTGCAGTCTTTCCACAAAATCTTCTAAACTCTCGTCCTCCTTCTGAACCATTTTAAACAATTCTTCCTTCTTTTCTCTTGTTCGGCAGTAGTCTTGATATTTGGCCAGGAATCCCTCTTTCATCTGGTCCCAGGTGGTGATCGCCTGAGCTCCTAAGCTCATGAACCACCTCAACGCATTCCCTTTTAGTGTTGCTGGAAATAGTTTTAGTTTCTGATTAGGACTCACATAATCAGAACTTCTACATAGTATATCGAATTCAAAGAGGAATTCATCAGGGTCTTCAAAGGATAACCCATGGAAGTTGGGTAATGCTAAGAGTGGAATGTTCTTCATAGGGGTCATTCCTCTCGGGAGGTCCCCAATAGGGAACTCCAGGGTAGAGAGTGAGTTCTCCCACCTTCCTTCTGTTCTGTTATCCTCCATTGGTCTTTTTCCTGAATCACTCACTTTATCTTCTGTATCTTTTGTTTCTTCAGGTTCTTCTACTGGTTCCTCAGTCTATTCTGGTACTTCCAGCTTCCTTTCAGGTCCGAGTACGTCCTCCGTCTGTCGATCCGTTTTTGAGGAGTATTGGATTTGAGGTCTCCGGGAACTCGTCCTCTGTGATGTTTTGGCCTTTGAGATGATTTCATCAATAAAAGTCTTTCTTCCTCCCTTGCCGCCTGTGAAATTAGGTTTCTTGTGTCCTTTCATGCACGTGTTATTTTCACAAAGAAGTCATTAACGCTTTTAGAAATCTTTAGTTGCCTTCCTCGGCAACGGCGCCAAAATGTTGGCTAGTTGAATTGTTTATTGATTAAACAATCAAGTACCACATTAATTGTCGACCTGGGAAAGTCTTTTTATTCCAAAGGCTACCGCGTACTGTATGTACTTAATTCTAAAAGCATTAAACGCTGTAGTATACGTGATTCTTACACTAAGTTAAAAATGAAAGTAATTAATTAAGATTACGAATCTGAAAAGCAAAGTAATGGATGCTCTGTTGGCAGAGGATCAGGACCCTATCCTCCAAGTGAGGACATTCAACACCTGCCCCTGTAACCAGATTGCTAATACACACTGCACTCTAATTCACCAGTGAAATATCCTTGCACAACTTCAAGCAATTAATGAAACAGAGTACTAGCAAAACAAAAATACCAGAGGTAATGCTACAGAATCCAAACAGAGTATCAGCAGAAAGAAACTATCACACACTTACACACTTGACAGAAAAGTAAATGGGTGAATCTCGTGAGGAAGGTGGGCCCAGTCCCTCTCACAAGATTCCCCATAACACAAAGGCTAGATTAAGTGCTTAGAACAATCTTTTATTCATCTGCCAAAATATTCAAGTACAATAAAGTTCAGACTTGCTCATGTCTCTCAAAATCTCACTTACTGACCATAATCCCCCCCTTCTAATGTACATGTCTCCTCTTTATAGAGGAGACATCTATTACAATAGATTATTACAGTTCATTCAGTTAACCCATTCTACCAAAAATAAGAATTACCGAAGGCTGTTACAACAGTATAATAATATATTCTTTCTTAGGCTCTGGCTGTTACACAGCTCGTAACCGACTTCGAACGTGTTCTTGGGATTCTTGCATTCCTTTGCCGTTTCCCCATGTTGTTCCTGATTTAAGCAATGGTAACTGTGTTCTACCCGCTTTAGACAGCTGCTTGATCATGCCGCGTCAGCGTTCTTCAGATAGTTGTCGTTTGTTATTCCCAGCTGTTGCAAAATAGCCTGCTTTAGATGGTTGTTGTTGCTGACTGTAGCAACTGCGTAGTTGGTGCTTTTGGTGTTGCAGCAACTGCGTAGTTGCTGTTTCTGGTGTTGCGGCAACTGCGTAGTTGCTGTTTCTGGTGTTACAGCAACTATAAATTATAATTCCTGCAAGCTTAAGACAATTACTTGGCAACTTAGTCAGCTTTTCCAAAGATAAATATAAAGATACTCACGAATATGCAATGAACAATTAAACATATAGATATGCAGAAAGTTACTTCGTACCTTGGGGTGATTAAGTCATTATGTAATCAAAGCTTACAACTTATGACTGAAAAGGATAATATTATGGCAAAAATATAAGGTCAAAATTGGTCAATTCTGAGTCCTAACAATCACTAAGTTTAATTGTTATGATATTCTAAGCTTGTAGGAAAATAGAGGCTACATTTTAATGAGATCATGTTTCTCTACACTCAATTATAATGATTGTACAATTCAAGGTATCATCTATTTCTTATGTGTCATCTACAATGATTGTACAATTTAAGACATCTTAGCACTTACAATATTGTGAGAATATAATTAGAGTTGAATGTCAAAACATACAATTATAATGGAATGAATGCAAACCAGATTCTTTCTTTAGGACCACAAAACCAACACTGAGCCAACACATACATACTTTGCATATGCATAAGGGTGTAAGTGAAAGCTGAAAGAAAATAAGCTAATCTTAGGATTTTGGAGCATTACATGATTTAGCAAAAATTTCTTATCAAACATTTAAGTTATGTTTTTTTACAAGTAATGCACTTCTTTGGTCTCAGGAAGAAGCCAAATAAAACATCCAAATCTGTAATTGGTTGAACAAAGGTGTTGGCATAATTTAATAAAGTTCACTAAAATAGTTGTAATAAAACTGAATTAAAACTTTAGGTTAAAGATTTTGAGTTTCATGACTTCATTGGTTTCAGTGAATAAGGCATTTGTCAAACTTTTCTTAAAAGAGGAAAGGCTTCATTGATTTTCGAGCTGAATTAATTGACACCCAAAAAATGATTATGAAGCTCCGAAGGGGAAAGGTTAATTATTGATCTAATGATTCATATTATGGTGGTAGTGGCATAAAATTAAATAATGAAGTGATACTCAATTACATATGTGTTTTCATGGGAATACCAAGTAGCCTTTTGAATAATGCATCGTAAATCATATTTGAATAGCGATATGGCATCCATAGACATTCCAGATCATAAAGGTTACAGTGTACCGATCAAAATGTGATTATCATTCATGAAGTGTTTCGGTTTGATTCAAGCTAAGAAGCGAAGGGGTTTAACTATGGCCAAATAATGAAGCTAATCTAAAATGGACTTACCAATGGGAAGTGACGGCTAAAGGATTTATATTGACCAAGAGACTGCTTTTTCACCGTATTCAAGACACACCTGTTTCTAAAAATTTCCTAAACAGAAGAAACTTCAGCGTGCACCCCAATACAACTGCCCCTATTTTTGTCTGAAACACTTTGGACCAAACACAAACCCAGCTAAAATCCTAATGTGAGGTGCTACATGGTCATAATCATTGGGAGATGACCGATATCAAGAACACAATGCAATGTAAAATTCAAAAGTTTACTCTTCCAACGCACATATTGATTTGGATTAATTATCCTTCAGAGGTCATTGATGAGAATATTATTTAAATAGAGAGAGACTGACCTACAGAACGATATGGCTCAAATCCATACTAAATTTTGTATACGTGCCATTTTAGTTATGTCTTTCGTCTTTCGATTAAGGAAATTATGTTGGAGAAAATTTGCAGTAACGAATGCAACGTTCTATCGCTCAGTAACTTAGGATGATATATCATAACACAAAATTTGTTGAGGAATTGTACACGTGCATCCAACAAGCTGATTCATATATAATCTTTTCACAATGGGTTGCATTGATGAGAATTAATGACGACTTGAATATATATGTAAATTGAATGAAACATATATTCTATATAGCTTTCAATAAGAGCTAACCAGAATACGGAAAATAAAGACCTCTAGATCCAACATTTATTATTCTCCTTCTATGGAATTACGAGTTATAACTAAAACATTGTTACGAAAAAAATATATATATTAAAACAATGTGCTATTGAATTTTATTAAATCTTACACGACTTAAAATTATCCTTTCAAAGAGAGGCATGGTACTAAATTTTATTGAATTTACATTGCCTCTTGAATCATACACTAATAAAATTTCTATGGATGATTTTATAATATATAAATTTTCTATCAATAATTTTATAATATACGAAAAAGTGTATATATATATATATATATTATATTCAAGAAAATAACCTAACAAGTTTCACAACATTTAAATTATATCAATAATTTAATATGGATACTAATTTTTTTTTGGGTTGACAATCAAATTTAGTATAGTAATCTGATGTAGAATTCTTGCAATATTGATTCATTGTAACATGGATTTCCATGCTTAGCATAATGTGGTTGTTTTACTAGGAGCTTCCCTTCCTATTCCTTGGGTACTCTTCTTCCCATCTATGATAAAGAATAATACTCTAGCAATGGAGAAGAGCGTTTCACAATCTTAGAAGTTCCAACTCTATTAAGATCATCTCACAGAAAACTTACAACAATGCTCAATCATTCACATTTTAGGTAATTCAATATTGAGATATCTAATTAACAAAGGATCCAAGAAGTAAGTCTCTCATAATTTGGTCTTACTTTATAGGAGTTTTGGGTGTTGCCACTTCGATTCTGATGGAAATTTTTAAATTTTTAAATTTACATATTCTTATTATTTCAGCTACCCATATGCCACATTTTTATCAATACTCATGAATTTCAAATTCTTATTTTGTTTAAAACTATAATGTTAGTGTTGCTGACTTTCATTGCCTTGTTAAAAACAATACATCAACCTAACATAAATTATCAACCAAGAAGTCTTTTGTTTCAAGACTATCATACACAGGTGTGTAGGCAACAATTATTAACTAACATTAAATACTTCCTCATATACTACCTCCTATCATGGTTTCTTCAATAAGAGCGCAATCCACATCAAAGCCTAGTGCTCACTTTAAATTGTTACACACTTTCAAAAATTAAAAGTAGACTTCACTCATTTTGGAATTAAAACCTAGTTGTTGAAAACTTCACTTGTATAAAAAGGAAATCACTCTCCCCTCCATTATGGAAATGCAGATCATTTTTGTAGGAAATAAATAATACTTAATCACCCCACACAACATGATCCTCACTTGAATAAATGAAATCTTTCAACATCTAAACCAATTAGAAATCATATACCAATCCGGAATAACATGGCCAATTGGATGGATGATGAGATGTTACAACTATAACCCATCAATAATATTTGCTTGGAAAAAAAATGACAATATTACTAAATTGTGTTAGCTATATATAAGAACACTACATAATGGTAACGTGTAACAAGAATAAGTAACAAGAATAAAATATTATGAGGAAATAATCATTGATCTGTGACAACAACTTAATGAGAACACTATAAAAGTAGCATACCACAATACTTTGTAATAATAGGAAGTAACATCATAACAATATGATTACATAAAGACTTACAATGGGTATAATTGAGTAACATGGAGCCATATTCAAGAAATCCTACAATAAATTATGAATGACAAAAATATGCTATTCACACACAGAATCATTGACATCAATAAATATTAATCCCAAAAATCTAACTCACTACCCTAAGTTAACGAAACAAACAATTATACTAATTCTATACTCAAAACAATCCCGACTAAAGATGAGGACCTTTCCTCCTTAGTAGGGAAGTAAAAGAAAAATTATAGGGGATTATACACTAATTCATAAAAGGAGTCATAAACTTGTTGAACCTTGTAGTAATATTCAAAATGTACAGTGCACAATATTAGTGAAAATAATGCCATCCCCCCTCCTTAGGATAGGAAGATATATTTTTACAGGTTCCCCCTACATCCAATCGTGCTAATAAATCAAAACACGAATAGCCTTGAGAGTATTTCATTTCTCAAGCTATCTAAATAGAGATACCAAATTGGGGGATCATAACCACTCTCGCCAAATTGGCCACACTATTTAGGAGAATGAGATGCTTGCTCACATCACAAACCATGTTGACTATGTTATGTAACAGAGTACATAAGAGCTACCCAAAATAACATCAAATCTTTGGCAATAATAGAAAAGAAAAATAACTACATCTGTATATGTTGAAGTAATAGTAAAGTGGAATCTTGGAATGAAAACTTGGAGTAACAATATCCTAGGATGGTTAGATAATCCTATGAGTAATAACACCCTAAACTTCTATTATCATTTCAAATGAAAGAAAAAATAAATGGATTGGAGTGACATAAATACTTTGCATAACTAAATCAAAAGATAGGATATCATATATAAAAGATATGACTATTAAGGATGAAATAGGCAAAAATATGTGGAAAAATGTGATAAGGATAAGCCAATTCCTGAACCGAGCATCTCCCCCAAATTAAAGCATGTACATGTTCCCATGTAGACCACTGATCATTATGACTCTTCCCCAAAGTGGGAGTGTTGTAGATGAAGTTCTATGAAATCATAAGGATTTTCATTATCATCCACAATATCTTTGAAGCCATTAGAAACAATAAACTCCAACCACCAAAGTTTTGTATATCCTTGGTTGAGCATATAGTAATGTCGACATTTTTCCAAAAGGACCATATGAAGGGAGAATATAGTTTAAAACCAAGCGAATTAGGTCCACATCCCTTCATACAATTAATATACCTTGGAACTCTTAAGAGGGCTTGAATATAATTAGGATAACGCACTAGTAGAAAATGGTGAAATTAGTGACTAGGTGACTAAAAATGATAGTCACTACAACTTTTCCAAGTAAAATACTACCACAAATTAGCAATATTAATAGATCCAACTAAAAATGACCAACATAAATGACTAATTTAGTCTAGGGATAAAATATACGACTAGATAATAAGTGACCAAAGTAAAAGAGACTAACTTAAATGGCTAATTTAGTCGAGGTCTAAAATATATGACTAGATAATAAGTGAAAAAATTAAAAATGATTAACATAAATGACTCTTCTAGCCCAAGAATAAAAATATGACCAACTAACAAGTGCAACAAGTAATGAACTAGTCATTTATGATAATCATTTTTAATTATGTCACTACGGGAATGGAAAATTGAACTTTTGATATTGAAGTGTTACATTTCATTAAGTTTTAACATTGCAGATGGATTCAAATACCCCGTCTGAATCCATCTGTGTTGTTAAAATTTAGAGACAAAGTGGTCTCTATATCCATATGCACTGTTAAAATTTAGCGAAAAAGAGGTCTCTGAATCCATTTCAATGTCAAAATTTAATTTAATTGATTCTATTGAAAGAAATGTAGAATTAAAATAACTAATCATGAGTTAACTTTTTGTTGTATTAAAACTTTCGAAATAGAAGTTGATTTGGAGGAAGGCCTCTGTGAAGCTATAAAACCCACGGTGGTCAACTCGTCTCACATTCAAGTGTTAGATTATGATCAACTCCCATTTAAATGTTGACATTGCCATGGATATGGGCACTTTGCCAGGCATTGTAAAAAGAAAGTAGAGGATGGGGCTGAGAATGCAAAAGGAGATCGATGGACTGAGGTTGAGAAATCAGCATCACCTAAGCATAACAACATAATCAAAGGGAAAGGAGTGCCCACAGGGAGTCGTACTCCACCCATAATATAAGGGGAGGGGAGCATAGTCCCTCCAAGAGGAGACATATCGACCAATCCCTTTGAAATACTCAGTACATCAAAAAAGGTCCCAGAGCGAGTAGAAGAAGAGGCACAACAACAAGCCATTACTATGGAAGAAGACAAAAAATAGGAAGAAACAGGCCCACTCCAAATCAGAACTCTAAGAGGTGTCTCTAGCTCCCCAACCTATGAAGAAATGACAAGGCAGAAGTGTCAAGAGATTTTTGGATCCTCAGAAGATGAGGTAACTCATAGGCCTTCAAAAAGAGTTGGTAGGAAATCTCACAAGGAGGCAAGAGAAGAAGAAGCAGAGAGAGAATAAATGCAAAGGTAGTGAGCCCACGATTGAGATGTCTATCGACATGAATACTAAAACTAGGCCTCCCAAGGGAGGTGTCAGTGTCAGTCCTTGAAACCTTCCACTAGTGATCAAACATGCTCTTACAAACTGGTCTTAGGATGTCAAAGTCAAATTTTGTCATTTTAGTGTGTCTTCAAGTAAAATTTGGTCACTAGGTATTAGGTCTAGGATTTGTTTTCACTCCTTTCAAAGTTTTCCAAGTCTCAGACCATGTCACCATTCAACTCAGTCTACCATCATTCAATGAGTTATCATCATTGTTTCAGGTTCTAATGAGTCATTTTATACCTTGTTTGTGCTTCAATTGTGCTCATGTAGTGCTCATTCCCCACTCCTAGGGTTTTTGTTTCTCAGCAAGGAAAAATGAATTTGGAAGAAGTGAGAGAGTGTTTTGTCCACAATAGGCCAAGGAATAAAAGAATCCTTTACTTTTTACACAGGTATCATGGTTTTAGAGAAATATAAAAAATAAAGTTGCCTCGGGAGGTCAGTGCACCTCTAGAGTGACCTTGGCAAAATCAATATTTCTCCTACCCTGGTTGGCCAAATGACTTTATTGATGAGTCAAATGATAGCTAGACACAACGAGCTTTGCAATGAGATATCATGCATTCAATTTGGAGCTGAGAAAGACCTTCAAAAGTTTACTGCAACAACACTCTGCATTTAGGTAGCCTCATTTTGCACATTTTGACTAGTATTAGGAAATTTGACTTTTGACAAGGCAAATGAACTCCAAATTGAATAATTAAAGATTTTTTGGAAAGTAGACTCACTAAGTTTTCAAAAAAGCTATCCCACACCCAATTTGGACATCAGGAAGGACTCCAAACGGGTCTACAAAAGGCACTATGCATTTTTTCCCTCGCGTTACGCATTAAAATGGTGCTACGCACCTACTGAGCTCATGCTGTGTTAATTTACATGGGCGCTACACATTAAAATGTCACTACTCACCTATTAGAAAGCACTATGCACCTGTTGGAGAAGCCTGAAATTACCTCAAATATCTTTCAAACTTCCTTAATAACTTTTTGATGTTTGTTCCAAGTAAGTACATCATTTTTCATTGCCTTGAAGAGTAATGTTTGGTTGCTAGGGTTGTGTTTGGTTTCCGTTGGAACAAACCCTAACAAAATGTCAAAACTAAACCCTAAATAATTACTAAGCCTCCTCTCACAAGTCATCAAAGGTTGTTGCTTTTCTCTCATACTCTATTCACAATAAGTTTTCCAAATCCTATTCCCTATCCCACAATCATCAAAGTTCAGTCCCTAAGAACCCCACTCTCATTTACAAAACCCTCGCCCTATCACACTATTCCCTAAACCCCAAACTCCCAAATACATCTTCACTACACCCACTTCATTACTAAATCCCTATTCCACATTCTAAAACCTACCCATTCCCCTCATTCCCCTCATTCCCTAAAACTCCTACTCCCTCAAGTACTCACATCCCCATACACTTCACTTACCTTATATTTTTAAAATATCCTCATACTCATCTTGTTCCCACTACAATCCTTCATTTCACATCAACTATCACTATTTAACCTGGAACAAGATTTGCAATTCAAGGGTAAAGAGGCTAAAGGCTAAGTTAAGGAGTGACTTGAGGAACAAGAAAGAACATGATAAACTCAAAATCTTGACTGAAGCATCATTGGCCCAACAAAGCACCTAACAGGGATCCCTCATGCCAAATTTCAAGAAATTTTCAGCAATTTTGTCATTTTTGGATTTTTGAATTGGAAAAACAGGTTTTTCCAATAGGTGTGTAGCGCCACTCGCAATACGCTTTTGATGGAGGCATCTTCTTGTAAAATGGCTTACATATCTGGAATCAGCATGGAAAAATATGTAAACCCAGAAATAGTGAGAAATTTTGGACAAGATCTTGGTCACCAAAAGGGAAAAAACACCCAAAAAGTGCCCTCTCTGCCACTTTTTTGTTACATAGGAAGTAGTCTTGGGAGAATCAACTTTTGGCGGGGCAAATGAGCTCCAAATAGAAAAATCAAATTGTTCCAGAAATTAGACATGCAAGGCTTTCTAACACGCCAACTTCCACCTGATTTGGACACTAGGAAGGCCCTCAAAACTAGCCTTGAAATGGCCCTATGCATTAACATTTTGGCACTACGCATTAAACTAATTTTGCCAGTTTTGCCTAAATTTCTAGTTTTTTCCTAGTTTTCTTGGAAATCGACTTTTTCCTCATTCCTTAGTAAAAATGTATGCATGGTAAATGATGAAATTGATGTAAATATGGATGAAGAGTACCTTATAGGGTAGATACATCAAGTTTCAGGTGGTTTTGATGATGAATGAATTGGTTTCCTAAGTTTTAGAGGTAAGTTGTTCCACTGCCTACTTTTGTGTTCTTAGTTTAGACATGGTTGAAACCCTTCCACTTCTCAGGGTTTCGACCTCTGATAGCTAGCTTGAGTAGTTTCCTTGCCTATATCATGTACTTTTTTTATTCATTTGTAAAGGTTGGACTCTTATGGAAGCTTTGAACTCTATTGTATATCTCTACAGTGGTTTGGCAAGGAATAAAACTAGGTTTCACAGCTATTTCCTGGGATTCTTGTGACAGTGAGTTTATGTATTGTTTCTTCTTTGTAATGAATTTTTCCTATGTTTTATATGTATCGAAATCTACCTTTCTCTTCTAAAACTAAATGAATCAAGGTGAAGAGACAAAATACATTATTGTGCTTTGTCTTGGGAATGCATTTGGTTTTCAATGTTTTCAACTGTTTGAAGAGAACTCATAGTTTCTTTATGCCATCGTCAACTCCTCAGTTGTCTTAAACTACCATCTCAATCCATTTCTAGTACATAAACCTTTGTCTACCTCACCCCACAGAACATGACTATATCCCTGAGTTGATTTCCTAAACCCAATCCGCCTTCTCCAATTGATCCAGCAACCAAAACTTAAAAATCAAACCAGAAACCCTAATCTACTATACCTAACCTAAAATAAACATTCCTTTCAATCATCTCAAGACATACTTGCAACCATCCTCACTGATATTGACAAGGAGAGAGCCCTCTCCCAACCTGATAAGGCTAGTTACTAGGTTAAGTGTGCTTTGTGGTTATCCTAGGATTGCCTCCCTTCAGCCTAAGGTCAATCTAGTCTCTAATAGGAGGTACTAACCCTCCCTCTACAAGTAAACAATGTGATTAGTCTCTTTGAACTGCAGAGGACCCGGGAATCCCTTAAAAGCTTAAGTAGTCAAGAACCTATTGAAATAAGAATTTCTCGAGATCCTCATACTCCAAGAGACTAAAATAGAAGGGGATACCCTTCTTGACTTCAACAAAGTAAAATGGAAAATAAAAGTCAAAAAACTAGTAAGTGCAAAGGGTACATATGGTGGGCTTGCCACTCTTTGGGAGGAAGACAAATTTCAACTTGAGAGCTCTTTCCAAATGCAACATTGGATTTACACTGAACTCCGACACCTTGTTGTAAGATTACCTTTTCTCTCTTTAATCTTTACGTCCCAATACTATATCCAGAATAGAAAGGCTGCTTGAAAACCCTATTTGATTTCTTGGACGCTTACTCCCCCCAAAAATATAATTCTAGCAAGAGACTTCAATTTAATCTTTGACCAAAAGGAAAAAAGAGGAGGAATTAGCAGCAGGGACCACTTCCTGCTCTTCGTTGAAGACCTAATTCAACAATGGGATTTATTGGACTTTAACCCAATAACAAGGATTTACACATGGACAAACAAAAGAGTTGGGGCGGAGCACATTTCTACCCGGTTGGACAGATTCTTACTTCAGAGCACCTTCCTCTCTGAAGATAAGATCATCTCCACGAAAATTCTGCCAAAGCTAACTTCAGACCATAAATCGATTCTTTTATTGTTTGAAGAAGAGGAAAAGTTGGGGCCCATCCCCTTCCAGTTCAATCCTCTCTGGTCAGACAGGGAAGGGTTTATGGATATAGTTAGGAAGGCCTAGTCCATCTCTGTTCATGGATCATTGAACTATGTGTGGGAACAACAGCTAAAGTCCACCAAATCAAGCATGAAAGAATGGATAAGAAATCCTTGAGACTCTCCCACTAGCCATAAAATGTAGAACATCAAGCAGTTGTTCAAATTGCAAAGGTACATGGAGCTACAAGATGTTACCTTCTTAGAAATTCAGAATGAGCAAGAACTCTAACTCAGCACTCTTCATTCATTCAGAGAGGAGGAAGAACCCTTGAGGCTCAAATCACATAATCTCTGGCTTGTGTCTAGAGACAAAAATTCAGCATTCTTCCATAAGCAAATTCGAACTAGACTTTCTAGAAACCACATTGTTGAAATCACCTGACCAGATGGGGTTGTCCTCAAAGGCACAACTCTATTAAAAGAGGTTGCAACCTCTCATTTCCAGTAGCTGTAGAAAGAATAAGGTGCAGATGATGATGAGGAATCACAAGACTTCCTCACTCATGTTCCATGTCTAGTTAATGAGGATGATAATGCAAAACTCCTGAAGGACTTCACTGAAGACAAAATGAGCAATGTAATATGCACTATGGAACCAAACAAATCTCCACGACATGATGGGTTCTCCATTCATTTCTATAGAATCTGCTGGGACATCATTAAGGATGATTTGTTTCAAATGATCAAAGGCTTCCTCCAAAAATCCAAAGTTGGAGGAAGAACAAACTCCAATTTCCTAGTGCTAATCCAAAAAGAGGTGAACCCAGTGGCGTTTGATCACTTCAGGCTAATCTCACTATGAAATGCATCCTACAAAATTCTCACCAAGTAACCTGCAAATAGAATAAAGCTACTGCTAGAAAAACTCATCTCTCCCAATCAAGGTGGGTTTTTTAAAGGCAAGCATATCCTAGACAACATGATTATGGTGCAGGAAATCGTTCAATCTAGCCACCAACACCAAGAGCAAGGCATGCTCATTAAGTTGGACATGGCGAATGCCTTTGATTGAGTATTGCATTCTTTCCTCATCCAAGTTCTTTCCTTGTTTGTTTTCAGTTCTTATTTTATAAAATTGATTAAAGCATGTATAAGAGAGCCTTAGATAGCCCCTTTATTAAATGGCACATCGGTTAATTACTTCAAAGCTTTGAGAAGCATTAGGCAAGGCTGTACGCTGTCCCCCTTCTTGTACACTCTGACGGTAGATTCCTTAAGTAGAAAAATCACAACAAAGAAGCTAAATGGGACACTTCCACCCATCAAGGCAATAAAAGGAACAATACCAATCAATCATGCCTTTTTTGTTCATGACTCTATCCTTATGGGAGGAGCCTCCATTAAAATTGCAAGGGCTTTCAATGAAGTTATCCAATGTTTCTACAGAGTTTCTAGAGCTATGGTCAACAGGAGGAAAAGTGTTGTGTATGGTTGGGCGGTAGACCAGCAAACTATTCTCAGGATTGCTCAAGTCCTAGGCTTCACAAGCTACGACTCTTAGGACAAATTCAATTACCTAGGCCTGCCTTTATCATTAGGAACCATCAAGCCCCCTCATTAGATGGAAATTATCAGTAAAATCAATGTAAACATGATTGTGTGGGACGGCGAGTGGCTTACCTCAGCTAGGAAGCTCATTCTCATAAAATTTGTTCTCTCCTCCCTTCCAATCTATCAGGCTTCATTTCTTTTAGCTCCAAAAATGATCACCGAACAATTATCCAAGATGATTCGAAATTTCTTGTGGCAAGGATGAAAGGGGAATAAAAAAAAAATCACCTAGTAAGCTATGACATAGTGAAAAGGCCACTATTTGAAGGCAGACTTTAGGTAAGGGACCTTAGGTTGGCCAATCTGGCTTTGGGAGGAAATATTCTCTAGAAAATATTCTCAAATCAACGACATCCTGTAAGTCAAGTTCTAATTAAAAAAGTATCTACATGGGCTCTAAATAAATAATATGAGTGAAGAAGCTTCTTGCCAAGGAACCACTCTATGGAAGGTATGGAGCCAAGGCCGGTATTTCTTTAAAGACCATCTCTACAAAATCCATGGAAATTGAAAAATAATTGGGTTGTGGGAAGACAAGATCATGGCCCTCCAACCCCTAAAATTTGACCCCAAAATTGCAGATTTATGTGATTGGCTCATTTAGAATGGCATCCATAAGCTCGATGATATATGCTCTTAGGACCCCAGAGGGAATTGGAGTGAATGGGATTCCCTTCGCCTCCGCCACTGGTTGCTTCCTCAACTACACCTCTTCGTAGTTGAGATCTCACGTCTGGCTCCTGTGCATCTCCATTCAAGGGACAAGTGGGGCTGGGGGAAGGCCGAAGCTTACTCAACATTACAGGGCTTTGCTGCTCTTCAAGAACACCAACCTTAGATCCACTCTACTTCAACTTGGTAGCATGTTTCGAATGCCTTCACCCCCCCCCCAAAGATTACATTATTATGTTGGATTCTCATGCACAGGAGGGTCCTCACTCGACATAATTTAGTGAAACGTGAAATTATCGAACCCTGTACATGCGCTCTCTACTACTTAGATAAGGAAACGATTGAACATTCGTTCATTGACTTCCCCTTCACTAAAAAAGTATGGCTGCAAGCAATGCTTAGGATCAATGCTCAAATTCTATTGCAGCTCTCACTAGTTAGTCTCTCTATCTCCTAGAAAGAGTGCTCCCCTCACGCATTGAAGAGAAATTTAACATGGGCCAAAATCTGGAATGAAATTCCAATATACATTTGTTGGGAACTGCGTTTAGCTAGGAATGAAGCCATCTTCAATAAAAAAAATTACAGTCTCCCAATGTAGTGGCAGCCAAAGCCAAAGCACTGTTGTCAGAAACTTATGAAAATCGGCCTCATAAGCCATACAATGCACTCCTCCCTGAAGAGATCAGCTAGCTAGCTAAGTCTTTGAGGTGAGCCAACAATAAAAAGAATCCCTCTTAGCCTTTCCCTAACCCAGAGTGATGGCTTTGGATCTCTGAGTTGGAGTTTCAAAAGTTGTGGAAAAAATAAGGCAAAGTTACAATATTCTTTGACGAAGCCGCTAAAGCAAACCTAGGGATATCAGGAGAAGGGGTTGTAATATACTCCTTAGAGAGGCACAAAAAGGACAACTTCAGTTGGGGCCTAGGTCAGATCACTAAAAACCAGGCAAAGATTCTAGGATTACTCAAAGAATGCTAGCTCTCTCAAGGAAACAAAGGGAAAAACATTCAAGTCTTTGGGGATTCGGAAATCGTGATAAAAATCCTAAACACAGGTGATCATCTCAATAGCTCAGCAATCTTAACTTTCTCAAGGAAACAAAGGGAAAAACATTCAAGTCTTTGGGGATTCGGAAATCGTGATAAAAATCCTAGACACAGGTGATCATCTCAATAGCTTAGCACTAAGTAATACCCTTGACACACTCAAGAAACTGCTACAAAATTTCACTACCAGCTCTTTCTACCACATCCTCCAAACTCATAACAAGGAAGCTGACACAAGGGCAAACATGGGATGTCTCTTAGCCCAAGGTGCTCTGTCAAAGAATGATGAAGCATCAAAATGGCATCGTATTCCTTAACATAGAAGACGGAGTAGTGCAACATCAGGGTATCCCTTGTTACGCCCTCCATATGGAAATATTCAGTCTCCATGATTGTCTAAAATCTGACGTAGGCAACGTACAAATGAACTACACCTGAACGCTGATGATCACACTGCCTTGATACAATTATGCTCTAGCATCACAGATAGAACCTCATGTCGGGTCTATCACTGTTAATGCAATCAATTCTCAAGAATTCAATATTCAAGGACCGAGATTAAGAAGCGACTCCGAAAATAGTCCATACATAGAGGACTTAGATTTGACATGTTGCAGGATTCGTTTCTGGGTAGTGTCAAGCTTGTCTTATCCTATTAGAGGAAAACATAATAGTAATATAAGTTGTCTTCCCTATTTTTTAGGCTTCTATGGAATGACCAAGGATCTCTATGTAACCACATCAGAAACAATTGTACAAGCTAGTTCTCTGTGAATGCCCAATGGTTCAAGTCTGATTCTGCTAATGTTGAACCAACTGAAAGCATATAGCTGAAGCACAATGTAATAGTGGTTGTTTGGGTTAGGCCCAACCTTTCTTCTGCAAATAAAAATCACCTATTCTTGTTAAAAAAAAAAAAAAAAAAAAAACACCTTAATTCCTTCCCATTCACTTAATATTAAAGATTAAAATAAGTCCAAACTAATTCAATATACGGATATTGTGGAAATAAATTACCTTTTATACATTAATACAATAGTTAAAAGGATTATTTTTCTCCAAAAAAAAACATTTAAGATACTATTAAAAAAATAAATAAATATATATATATATATATTATATATATATATATATATATATATATATATATAATATATATATATATATATATATATATATATATATATATATATATATATATAAGAAAGATTGGAGGGAATGATTTATCTTATACAATTCAATGATAATATTTGAGGGAATGACTTATCACAATTCGCATGAGCAGTGGTGGGAGGAATTTAACAAATGAAATTGGAATGAGAACGAGTGCTCTTGAACTAGAGTTGTTGATCATTTTTCTGTGGGCTTAATGGTGAGGCTCAGCATAAAGGGGTGGTTCAACATAAAGGGGCTATGGATATCAGATCTACAAAATTTTTGCAAGAGGGGATGGGTGAAAGCCATAGGTGAATGCCATGTTGAGGCTCAGAGTAAAGGGGTGATTCAGCGTAAAGGACCTATGGATATCAAATTTGCAAAATTTTCGCAGAGGGGATGGGTGAATGCCATAGGTGAATGATGTCAGGGGAGATGTACCATTATTTATCTGAGACTGTTGAGGCCCAATATATATAGCGAAAAAGTAGCAATGATGCTATATTCCAAGGGATTTTTTGATATGTTCCTTGGGCTGTGTAGGTTTGAAGTCATGAAGTGTTTCAGAAACTTCATTAGTATTCAAGTAGGGCCTTCCATTGATAAAAATAGAGGACTTGGTATTTTCCATGTAGAAGTCCTGGAATGTAACAAGATCTCAACTGGCTCTCTCAGTTGCCATCAAAAGACCCAAGACAAAGAGGATGCTCATAGTGGCTTTGTACAGAGGTAACAAAAATATCTACAATGATGTGTTTTCCAACTCAAAACTACATCACAGTATTTACACACAATAGTTATCAATAACTTCAATCTCATAAACAACACTCCAACAATATGGAGACTCAACATCAATCCCTCAAAGAGCTCAAAAAATGAAAGAATGGCTTGAATAGAGGAATAAAAAGACTCAACGCAAATTAAATAATGAGAATAGCTGGATTCTTTCGAACCCTTGCAATGCAACAAGATCTCCACTGGTTCTCTCAGTTTCCATCAAAAGACTCAAGACAAAGAGGACACTCATAGTGGCTTTGTATAGAGGTAACAAAAATATCTACAATGTTGTGTTTTGCAACTCAGAACTACATCACAGTATTTACACACAATAGTTATCAATAACTTCAATCTCATAAACAACACACCAACAATATGGAGACTCAACATCAATCCCTTGAAAATCTCAAAACATGAAAGAATGGCTTGAAATCGAGGAAAAAATACTCAATGCAAATTAAATAACCAGAATAGTTGGATTCCTTCATATTTGGTCGCAAAATTCCTCTCTTAACCTAATACCAGAAAAGATGTGCCTTTATAAAGTGCTTTGCTTGGAGATGTGGTTCTTTCTTCAGACTGAAGTTTGTATGAGTGCAGGGAAGCTCATCTCAACCTACTTGATTTGAAATCTCTTAAAGTTCACTAAATGAAAGATGGATGCATTCCTCATAGTGTTGGGATGCCATTGTATTTTCTTTTAAATGCTTGACTGTCTTTGCAACTTCCTAACTGGCAGTAATCTTTTTTTGGGATCTGATCACGAACAATTTTTCTTTGTATTAATTGTAAATTATGTGAATCCATGGAATTGTTGACTAATCTCCCCAGACCCAAGATGAAGAGAACGCTCACAGTGGATTTGTACATAGGTCAAAAAATATCTACGATGTTGTTCTTTCCAACTCAAAACTACATCACGATATTTACACACAATTTCTATCGATAACTTCAATCTTATAAAAAACATTCTAGCAATATGGAGACAACACATCAATCCCTTGAGAAGATCAAAACATGAAATAATGGCTTGAAATAGAGGAAAAAAAAACTCAATTCAAATTAAATAACCAGAATAGTTGGATTCTTTTAGAATTTGTAGTAGAATTCCTCTCATAACATAATACCATCAAAGATGTGTCTTTATAAAGCAATTTACTTGGAGATGTGCTTGTTTCTTCAGGCCACTAAAGTTTGTATGAGTGCAGGGAAGCTCATCTCAACCTACTTGATTTGAACTATTTAAAATTCGCTAGCTAGAAGATGGATGCATTCCTCACAGTGTTTGGATGTGGAAAAAAAACTCAACGCAAATTCAATAACTAGAATAGTTGGATTCTTTGAGATTTTGTAATAGAATTCCTCTCATAACATATACCATCAAATATGTGTCTTTATAAAGCAATTTTATTGGAGATTTAGTTGTTTCCTCATGCCACTCAAGTTTGTATGAGTGAAGGGAATCTTGTCTCAACCTACTTGATTGAACTGTTTAAATTCCACTAGCTAGAAGACGGATGCATTCCGAAGTGTTGGGATGCCATTGTATTTCCTTTTAAATGCTTTGCTATATTTGCAAATTCTCAACTGGAAGTTATCTTTATTTGGGATCTAATCATGAACATTCTGTCTTTGTACTAATTTTAAGATTGTGAAGCCCTGAAACTACTTATTGATCTCCTCAGTATTCATAGCTGCACTTTGCTTTTTGGTTCTTACTTTACCTCAAACTCATTTAAAGAAGTTAAGCATTATTTTCTCTTTTGAGCTTAGAATCTTCCAATTAACCAACAATATAACCATGCTCGCAAGTGGATGAGTTTCATTATGTTTATGATTTTGTGTTGTTGAAGCTTAGGCATCTAATGGAATGTCATGGTTATTATGTATCCATGTTCAAAATTGCCAATAAAGCCAAATCAGAATGTTACTGAACTTAGAGGACAATAAAATTATGGGCATTCCCAGTCCCATAAACCCTTCCAATTACCAATAAAATGGTTATACCTATGACATATTTAAAGATGAAAAAATTGAACACATCACTAACTCATCATGAAATTAGTAAATATAATCAACCAAACATTGGCTAGGACAAGACGTTGAACTTTTTATTGAAGTAGAAGAAACCTTTAACAATCTAATAACCTCAAAATATAGATGTCAATGTGAGATGTGAAGACACATCACACATTTTGAGACACAAGCAACCAATATATTTCCCATCCATATGATCCATTACTCCTTGATCATAAAAGAGTCTCTGACCATATTTATTATCTCCATATTCTAGATTGTTCATTGGATTTGTGCTCCTAACATCTCCCTACAATTTAATTCAATTGTACTAATGGCCTTTCTCACTCCCCAAATCATTATTATCAAACATATCACATTGAGGATCTGGTGCAAGCTACCTCATTAAGGATATCAATTCATTTTTTTGTAGAACGAGCTATAATTCGATTCCATATGGTACAAACTTCATCATCAAAATATTCTTGGTTAGACACAGAAGATAACACCCTCCAATACAGACACCAGTCCACAGGGACCACACCTTTATTTTACAGCATGACCCATGCTTTGAATGAGGATGCGTTTTCAACCCAGGAAGGGTCTGGAGGTCATGCTTATTAGAATTGGATTTTCACTAAAGTGACATGCTCCATTATGTAGCTTGGCCATAAAATTGTTGCTTTATAATCATGTTACTATCATTTTTGTTAATTTGAGCATACAAAAGGCATGTTCTCTCTTTTGAGCAATTTTACTTCAATTTATTTATTAGCCCAATATCAATATCCAATTTAGCAATCACATCAACATGATAGTAAAATGTATATAGAACATAAACATAACAGTAGAAGACTAGCCAAGACAAGAGGACATAAGATATGGCACTAGCTAGGGACAAACCCTGACGTGGGGAAACCCTTAATCAATTATTCTTATAATTTTTAAAATTTCAGCAGAGAGAGAGAGAAAGAGTACAATGTATAATATTCACTTGTCCAATTATAGTGAAAATTTGATCATTGAAACTACGAAAATAGAAAGCCTTAACTTGAAAGTCAATGGTGGTCAACAAGAAAAAATTCTAGCTTAATTCAGCTCAGTCAAACCCAGTCGACTTCGGCCTCCAACGACAAGTCTAATCAGCCCAAAAACAATATGAAAAATTCCAGTCAAACTTGGTCAACAAACATCAACATTGCAGCCAACCCTAACACAGTCAATGTTGGTCAAACAAGAATCGAAGCTACCTTAGATTTCATGCCCAAAATTGCGGCCTTCTCAAACAAAAATCCTCCACCCAAATTTGCACCAAAACATGTCAACACTTGGTCAACTAAAGCCAAAATAGCCTCTTCAATTTCAGTCAACTTTGGTCAATGGCTCAAACAAAAAACCCTTCCTTTCCTTCACACGTGTGGAGAGCAACCTCTGAATTTCTTACCCAATCAATGAAGGAGAGAGAAGATGTGAGTGAGTGAAGTGTCCAAAATGAGGAGGAGGAATCATGTATTTATATGCAAACATTGAGGATGAATAGACGTGACTCTTGGGCTTATGAGCCTACAGGAGTTTGTTGGCCGACCTTGACAATTTGTCCATAATCAAAATAAATTCGTAATTCCATTTGTACATGTTAGAATGGGATGATTTTTAGATCAACCCTACACATCTCGCAGATAGGAATCTAAGAAAAGTATAAGTTGGCTGATGTGAAGTTTCCCCCTACTTTCCAGAATTAACACTCCCTCTCAACTAGGGAGAACTACACCTACAAAATTGTTTAATAATTTGTACCTTCACTATCTCTGATCTGCTCTACTGAACTATGAAGAAAGATGAAATGACTGAGAATGTCTCGTACCATTCTCCACTTACCTAAAGCTAGTCTCCAATAATAGAGAGTGTATAATACTACTCTTAACCGACCTAAAGTCAATTTCCATTGATCCCAGATCAATATCAACATCCTAGCATAGGGAGTACGGTAGTACATGATCCATGCATTAGTAATACTGTGGTCTCTTTCCTCATTTCCCTACTCATTGGAAAGATAAGAGGTACTTCTCATGAGTCCCAGACTATATGGGTAGGATGTGTTGGCAGGAGAAGGTAAATGACTCTTCTTGTTCATATACCATAGGAGAAGGTGAACCACTCATCCTATGCATATGCCACCATGGGGTATCACAGGGGAAGGTGAACCACTCACCCTATACATCAAGAACCATTAAGGGATGGTGAACTCCTCACCTTATCGTCACCCATTGCTCCAAGAAGTACCCCAAATCCCCGAAGTTCCTAGAGCTCAACATCCATCTCATACGGGACCCTCATTAGAGGGTCTCTCCACAACTCTAAGTCATCATGGAAGGTTGATAAATTTGACATTCCCCAGGGGCTTCACAAGAATATCGATGACCTGATCATCAGTCCCAATGTGTTAGAGCCTTATTGCACCCCATTGTACCATATCCTGGATGAAGTGATACCTGACATCAATATGCTTGGAGTGGTCATGAAACATAGAATTGTCTAAAAGAAGAATTCAACGTTGCTTGTTGTAGAAGATCATGGTGGTACCTAGAAAATATCCAAACAACTCACTAAAGAGCTTCCTCAACTAAACAACTTCACAAGAGGCCAAACTAGCAGCAATGTATTCATCCTCAATGGTGCTCAAGGAAACCAACTTTTGCTTCCTGCTCATCCATGATATTGAAGCAAAACCTAGAGAGAAGAAACATCTAGATGTACTTTTAGAATCCACCACACTACTAGCCCAGTCTGCATTAGTGTAATCATGGAGCCTCACATTCCTGACAGTGTATCTTAGTCCATAAGTGATTGTGCCCCAAAGATATCTCAAGAGATTCTTGGCAGCAATCCAATGTATGTGATGAGGCTCGATAGTAAACTGACTCAATGTATTCACTGCAAAGCATATGTTCAGATGGGAGTTCACCAAGAACATCAGGTGCCCCATGAGTTGACGATACTCAGAAGGATTTCCCAATTTGGGTGCAACGTCAGTTCTGCATAACTTCTTGAAGTTAAGTTCCATTGGAGTAGTCACAGACTTGCAGTCTACCCTCCCAAAGCTTTCAAGTATCTTCACAATATATTTTCCTTAAGGAAAATCTCGCTTGGCTTTTGCCAGACCTCCAACCCTAGAAAGTAATGAATCAGTTCAAGGTCCTTCATCTTGAATTCGAAAGCCAACTCCCTCTTACATTAATGAATAAGAGGATCTACACCTATCACAAAGCGATCGTCCACATAGAGTACCAAGATGAGAGCTCTATCATTCTCAACCTTGAAGTAAAGGTTCAGATCAACTTCACTTCTTATAAGTCCCAACTTCATTAGATAGCTATCGGTCCTCTCATACCAAGCCCAAGGTGCTTGCTTCAACCCATAGAGGGCTTTCTTCAACCTGCATGCATGTGTCTAACGATCTTGAACTTCGAACCCCTCAGGTTGTTCTACATATACATCCTCCTTAAGTGAACCATTCAAGAATGTAGTCTTGACATCCATCTGATGAAGATTCCATCCTTCCGAGGTAGCAAGGGCTATAATCGAATGGATGGTGGTGTAGTGGGCAACAGGTGCAAATATCTCATCATAATCTACACCTTCCTTTCAAGAGAAGCATCAAACAACACATCTAACCTTGAAGTTTTCAGCACTTCCATCAGCCCCATGCTTCATCTTGAAGA
Source organism: Pinus taeda (assembly GCA_000404065.3). NCBI lineage: Eukaryota > Viridiplantae > Streptophyta > Pinopsida > Pinales > Pinaceae > Pinus > Pinus taeda. The sequence goes on along the minus strand of APFE031303859.1, from coordinate 77,614 downwards.
GCCATTTCGAGGTGACAACGAATTTTTCCTTGGGTCAAGAGACCATATCCCAAACATCATTCTTCATAATCAACTCATACTCTTCATTCATTGCATCCTTCCAAACTTGGTGTTTCGCAGCTTCTTCAAATATGCAATGCTCAGATTCAATAATGGTGCTCCTAGAAGTTAAGTACCCTTGGTACGTATTCAGCCTCTTGCTTTCATGAAATGTCCCCCTAGGTGCAACATGTCTCTCAACATCTTCGGGAGTCTCCCTATGCCATGAGGGTGTCATTTTTGAGGAGGGAACATGAGGGGGTGGATCAATGGGATCCATTGGCCTTTTAGCATCAAGCATCTGCTCATCCTGCGGTTCTCCCTGGTTTCCAGAATCTACTTCTTTGTCCTTCGTTGGAAGAGGAAGGTTACTAATCTTCCCAAGGGCATCATCCTCATTGAAAGTGACATCATGACTTATCTCCACTTTTCTTTGACTAGGCACATAGATTCTATATGCCTTAGAAGTTTGATTGTAGCCCACAAATGTTCCTTTTTCCTAGAAGCATCCAATTTTCTTTTGTTTTCTTTTGGCACATGAAAATATACGGGTCTACCAAAAACTCTGAAGTGAGAAACTTTAGGTTTCTTACCCCAGAAAACTTCTTTAGGAGTTTTGGAGTCCAACACTTGATGAAGGCATCCATTTTGAACATACACGATGGTATTTGTAGTGTCGGTGCATAAGAATTTCATAAATATTTGACCATGAAGCATGGCACGAGTGGCTTCTATGATAGAATGGTTCTTCCTTTCAGCAATGCCATTTTTCTGAGGAGTATATGTGGTAGTAGTCTCCCTCTTAATGCAACCTTCTCTAAAATAATCTTTGAACTCATTTGATTGTTATTCAGTTCCATTAGCAGTCCTCAATATTTTGTTCTTCTTCCCAGTTTGATTTTCGACCAAAGGTTTGAAAGAATGGAACCATGATAATACTTTGTCCTTCTTCTTCAGGAAATATATCCAAGCCTTGTGAGAGAAATCATCCATAAAGATGGAATAATATAAATATCCTCCCAATGACTTCATGGGCATTGCACCAGATAGACCAAGATGAATCAATTGCAATATTTCAATAGTCTTGCTATCACTTGAGGGGAATGAAAGCTGGTCTACGAGCTAGACCACTCTACCTTCATGCAGAAAACACATCACTTGAAAGAGTGAGGAGATAATGGCTCCCATGCTATAAATGTAGTCATGCCTAAGGAGTAGATTGTAATCTAAAGGTCCTTCGACTACCATTACGTTTAGATAGACAGTTTTCCTTGTCAAAGTTATAGGCAAATTTGGAAGGATCCCTAACGGTTGACTGGTTCCTTGTCAAAGTTATAGGCAAATTTGGAAGGATCCCTAACGGTTGACTGGAAGGATTCAGAATGGTACATTAGACAGTAAACGGGGTTTACCTAGTAGATTCGAGTCGAAGGAAATGACTAGGTTGCTTCGAGATGCGACCAAATAAATGGTAGGACGTGACTTCGACGAACTTCCTTCGTATGGTAAAGGAACTAGTAGGTTGCCCCCATGTTCATCGGAGCATGTGTTTACTAAGAGAATTTGAACGGTGTCGCTCTCATTCTCCTTGGTGACTGTATCATCTCAAGATGGACCTTCTGATGACAAAACTGGGTCGACTGTTGTCTCGACCTATTGGCTTTGGTCCGATGTGGACTCATAGGGCTTATCTTCAATGATAGATGGTTCGACCGACCACAAAGGTGTGTCAGTGGAATTTTCAACTAGCGATCGACTCAGCAAGATTTTCTTTTATCCAAGAGGAAGCCGTAGTGGTGAAGTAGGACGGTTATCCAAGTCTCTTTTAGCTTTGTCTAGGAACGGACAACGGTGGATGGCATGATCGCCTTGACACATTCTACAAGGAATTTTAGATCTTCCTTTTTGTCCAGTGACTTCGTTTTCACTAGTTCACAATGTACTTTCAACGTGATCATCAGACACCAGATTGTGCAAGCAGGGAGACCAGTCCCTTAGGATTCATGGGATGCAAGGACAATCTCGATGATAGTGATCCCCTTTGCAAATGACACATGGAGATTTAGGTTTGGATGGTGTAGTGTGTGGATTTTCGCAAGACGATGTATGGTTGCCCCTTTTGGTCATTGGCTCCTTCTTCTTCTTCTCCTTCCCTTTCCTCTTCTTCTCAGCTACTTGGTTTTTAGTTTTACCAAATTTACCAAGCGAAGAGGAAGGAGGAGAAGGAGAAACAAACGAAGCAGAAGGTTGGGGGGTAACTTTAGTATCATCTGGTTGCTGATTGATTGCTTAGGAATCACGGTTCTTTGAACGACAGAAGTCGAGAAGAGCCATATTGGCAGGCCAATTGTCAGCCCTAGAAGGGACAATGTGGCCATATGTGGTGCACCAACATCTCCCCAAGAGGAGAAAGGACTAGGATTTCCCCCAAAGGGAAATCCTTGGTTGGTGGCCTCCATTTTCTCAACCTAAGATCAACGAGGGAACATTGACGTTATTCCGATTAAAATAAATTTTATGACGCTTTGACACAACTTGCTTTTTCAATTTTCAAGAGTCTAGAGAAAGCTAAAGATGACTCTAGTCGCCTTTGATTTTTAATGAGCCTGAAGTGACAAGTCCTTAGATGGACCTTTTATTTTAAGGAGTCTGAAAAGGAATGAAAGAGACTACTCTGGAAATCTTGACAAAGGAATTACCAAACCAATCGCAAAACTACAGAATACTTTTTACAGTACAGCGGTCAATCTTCCCAAATGTTGTGTTTAGTGCATTGCGATCGATAGGGTGGCAGACATGGATACCTAAGGATAAAGGATATAGCCTATTGTGGTCTCCCAATATATACGTGACAATACGTGGGAGCACAAGTTCATACTGGCACTTGTTGTCTCAAAGAGGAGGAATCACACAACCTATGATGAAAGCGATAGTTACCAAGCTTTACGATGTTGGAATACGTCTCTAGCCTAGACTTCTAAATGTTATGCGTTAGGTTCCAAAGCGTTTTTATGTTCATTGAATTTATTTTGCAGTTGATCTTTCTTAAGAAGTTTGCCTTTAAGGTTCACCACGTGATGTAGATATACAATTCCTAAAAATGCAATCTAAGATGATAAACAGTCATTTACTCTTCTTTTTGCAATGAAAATCCTAGCTACTAAAGAAAGAGAAGCGAGATTCTTTCAACATAGAACAGAGAGCACACACTAGATGCACTGTCCAAATCAAAATCAACAAGCAGTCTAAATGCAAATTCACATGCATGTATTTGTTTACCGCTTTCTTAATGTGTGAATGACAAAAAGAATGCTAAGTACAAATCTGAACTATCTTTTCTCTCAAAGCGACAGTACTAATAATTTTCTCTTCAAATACGAAAGGAAGACAAAGGCGACTCTTTGCAATTTCAAATTGAGAACTGTTTTCGACACTTGAAATACTTATAATTCAAATCAAATACAAGAGTAACAGTGTAATCGACTATCAAAAGAAGTAGGATTCTTTTCTTTGACTGAAAATGACACTTGCGACACTTCCAAATCAAAAGACAACAGTTCGATTAAGCTACTTTTTTGTAAAGGAGAACTGTAAATGGCGAAAAATACATAAAAACATTTACAATTATTTGTATAATGGAGGTTGGATAATGCAAAGGAAGGGAGTCTCAATAGTGGTATACTGATAACAGATAGAAAAACTCCTGAATAAAGCTGAAGAGAGTGAAGAAAAACCAAAATCTGGAGGCAAAAACAGTCTTATCTGATCATCGCACCTGTAACACAGGGAAACAGGGATGCATCTCACCTATTGCACACGGGAGGTGCGATGCATCCAGATTTCCTAAAGGAGATAGTGCGATGGTCTAGGGACGAGGCTTTAACATAGTTTTTGGTCACAATTTGCAGCTTAGTTCAGGGATTTAGGCTGAGCTAATGATAGTCAGTAAATACAAATCACAAGGCCTGACCTAATGAGGTTAGTTGAGCCACCACCAGGGCAATTAGGATGTTTGCAAATCGATTGTTAAGTTTATAATCAAAACTCGGAGATGGAGTGAAGCAGCATTGATCTACTTTGCAATTGCATAGCAAATGCCATTCGAAGGCTAGTTGGCTTGACTTTAGGCTCCGTCTATAGTTTATAAAGCAAACAAAACAAGAAAACAAGCTATTCGCTCCCCAGTGGAGTTGCCATTTTGTTATCGGGAAATCTAGTGTCTATTCAGAGCTGCTAGTCCCTAATTTCTATTCAAAGCTGCTAGTCCCACTAAGATGGGTAGCTATCTTAGAAACAAACAAACTAAAGTCACTTGTGTTTTCCTTTATGAGAAGTAGATGAGAGAGATGCAGAGAGTACCAACCTCAGTTTCTCGCTTGGCTCCTTGCTTGTTTCCTCTCCCCTTTGATAGATCTTTGCCGCTTCTCCCTTGCTTAACCCGCTTTAAAGAGCATCTGTAAAGTCAAAGCAGCATAATACCATCAAAGCACGGAGATCTACAATTATAAACAATATAGGACTAGATATATATTAACCACACAAATGCATATATCAACTCAAACACACAAGAATGTGGAGGAAAACTAAAATAGCTTTACTGATAGAAAGAGTAGAAGAGAGGATTACAACCCATTGATCTGACCCAGCATCATCCTCCCAACATGAAAGCCCTTCTTCACCTCATGAAAAGCTTAGATTACCCAACACTATGATGTTCCACAAAGAAACCAATAGCACTTCCTTACTAGATGCAAAATTCTAGCCTCTAGATCTCTAGGATGAGGGATCCATATATAGATGTTTGCAGGTGGGTGAGTCAGCTTCTGGGATTTTGATTAGTGTCCTCTCTCTGATAGTTCTTGGTTCCACTTGGAGATTCATGATCTCTTACTCATCCCTGGGCGAATTCAGAAAGGCAAGTGTCAAATGGGCAGTTTCTAGAAGATTCTCTGGGTTTCCACCTAGCCAACTGCTTCTGCCATTTGTCTGCTCTCGCTCATCACACCCCATAGAAGGGATTTCTAGTATGCATCGCACGTTTTGCATGTGGCAGGTGAGATGCATTGCACCCTTAGCACTGAGCAGTCTATATGGTCCTGTTTTGACCAGTTCCGAGCAACTTTTCATGGAGAACTTCTGGGAGATGATGTAATCATCTGACCTTACTCCTTTAGGGTATAAAACAACACTTTTAGGGACTTATAAGCCCTTAGTCTATGGACATATGTGATTGGGGTTGCAGTGGCCAAATATGTTTATAATACTCCCTCCCAAGAATAAAGGGATTATCAGTTACCCTGATCCTTCCTCTATGGAACTTGAATTTGCATCATGGTAATGCCTTTGTCAAAATATTTTCATCCTACTCCTCTGCAGAAATGTGCCCTAGAAAAATAATTCTCCTTTGCACACAATCTCATAGATGGTGATATCGTATATTGATATGCCTGGACCGATCATGAAAAATTGGATTCGCAGAGAGTTTGATACAACTTTGATTGTCCCATTAAATCACTGTAGGATCCATCTATAGAAAAAATAACCCAACAAGAATCTTCCTCATCTAGATAGCCTCACAAGTTGCTTAACTAATAGCCATGTACTTTTCTTCTACTGAACTGAGTGCAACTGATCTCTTCTTCTTACAGTACCAAGAAACTATTGCTAACCCAATAATAAATATCCCCCCTGATGTGCTCCCCCTATTGGATGGACTCCCTACCCAATCTGCATCTATGAAACCTTGAAGCTTCACTTCTGTGTCCGTTTGTGCCAAAGACAAAACTAAGAAGTGCCACTAAGGTATCTCAACACATGATTACCTACCTTCCAATAGAGTTTGATTGGCTTAACCATGGCTTGACTAACTTGATTAACATAAAAACACATGCCTGGTCATTTGTTCACCAAATAGATAAGTGAACCCACAAACTATATATAAATAGTAGCCTTTACTACTTCACTTGAAGTAGCATCTTCCTTCCTCCAATTACCTTCTAAAGGAGTCTCCATGGGTTTGCAGCTCTCCATGTGGAACTTTTGCAGTATCTCATTGGCATACTTCTGAGAGACAAACCGTTCACCATCTCCTTGTCCTACTTCCATACCAAGAAAGTAATGCATAAGCCCTAGGTCCTTTATCTCGAATTCTCTTGCAAGATCCTCTTTGGAATATTTTATCATATTCGCATCACCTATTAGAATCAAATCATTGACATATAATCCTATAATCAACAATTTACCTTCAACCAGAATATGGTAAAGGTTCACATCTGCTTCACATTTGGTAAACCCCAACCAAGTGAAAAGGTTGTTAATCCTGGTGTGCCAAGCACAGGGTGCTTTAATTAGTCCATACAATGCTCGTTTAAGTCCGCAAACATGTGACTCTCTATTGAAGGTATCAAATCCTTTTGGCTACTGAATATACACATCTTCCTCAATCACAACACTGAGGAATGTTGTTTTCACATCCATTTGATGTATCTTCCATCCCATCTATATTGTCAATGCTAGAATAGCTCTAATTGAAGAGTACCTTCCTACTAGAGGAAAGGTCTCATCATAATCAATTCCATCCATTTGAGAGAACCCTCTAACCACAAATATGAAATTGTGTTTCTCCACACATCCATCTACTACTTGCTTTACCTTGTAAAGCCATCTACAAATCACCACTGACTTGTCTGCAGGTCTTGGGACCACTTTCCAAACATTGTTTCTGATAATGGAGTCATACTTGATAACCATGGCATCAACCCATATTGGTTTTTTCACTACTTCCTCGAATGAGTATGGCTAAACCTCTACACTCTCGCTCATTAGAGCCGTGTAGTGAGTGTATTGATTTGGTGACCTCCTCTGCCTACGCTATGATGTGGGTGCTCCTACTATAGGTTTTAACCCTGTACAGAAATGACCTCTAGACGAATTCTAAAAATGCAAAAATGGGACTACCAGATTGATTTTTCATTATTTTCCTTTCAATGTTACAATTATATATATAAATATAGATATATATATATATATATTAAAAGATATATAATATAAGTATACATGTCGAAGCATTTATACCCTAATCCATTAACCCTGCATTAGAACATAACCATAGTTTGCTTGACCGTATCTACAAAATACCATGGGAAGAAAACCATCATGCCCATAACCATGTGCAAAACCCATGCACAAAGCCATAGGTAGGGCCGCCCACCTAATATAGGGTCCAAAAAAAAATTCTCAGGACCCTGCCATGGACCTCGTATAGGGGGGCTACTCCGCCTTCAAATACCCTAACAGGTGGGGCTACGCCCCCTCTTTTACCCCACTACTATTCCTGACACAATGAACAAGGGGGTTGTCGCTCCCCTTATCATCCCCCGTGCGTACGACTAGTCGTGGAAAGAATATAACACACACCCAACACCTACATTCTCTCTAGCAGCATGCATCAATTTGCAAGTCTCTATGGTACGTTTCCTTCCATTTCTGAAATCTATGCATGAGTGGGTGCTTCCACTCTGTGCTCCTCTAAATGTGGCTACTCCACATCATCCTAAGGTTCCTCCTTTCAAGCTAAAATATCATCCTCTACATGTAACTGAAGCTCCCTCTCAAGGGAACATCTCATGGCCTTGTTTTCATCAAAATTCACATCTCTACAAACCACTGTCATCCTCTTAGATGGGAGGTACACCCAATAGTTGTGAGGTGTATCAATGTACCCCCTCAAATATTCCCAACTCACTTGTTTGCTCTAGATTTTTTCGTGCATCCTTGGTAACATGATAGTAGACTGATGAACCAAAGATACTGAAGTGTACCAGATCTGGTTTCTTACCTGAAAAATCCTTCTCATAGTGTCCTCATCCTGAGAATCTGATGGGGACTTGTGTTTTGTGAATAAACAATTGCGTTGCATGCTTCAAACCACAAGTGCAATAGTAAGACCTGATCATATAACATCACCTGTGTAGCTCCCATAACACATATATTCTTCATTTCATCCACCCCATTCTGTTGTGGGTTATGAGGTGCTATTAACTCCCACCAAATGCCTTCTTATGCAAATAATTTCCTGAATTCATTCGACACATGTTCTCCACCGTTACCGCTTCTCAGAGCTTTAAATTTCCTACTAGTATCTGTCACGACAAGTGCTTTAGATTCACAAAATTTAGTAAACATCTAATCTTTCTTGTGCATGGAAAAAGTCCATCACTTACAAGAAAAATCATAAGAAATTATTACATAATACATGTGTTTTTCCGTGGAGGCTATCGAGAATGGTCCAGACACATCTGAGTGAACTCTATCAAGGATCTCTTGCACTCGACTATATTTACCATGAAAAGAAGCTTTAGTGTACTTCCCCAATGTACAACCTTTACATGTGTCTCTATGCTCTAGTGTACCCTTGGGAAGTCCTATAAAAAATTGTCAAACAATCTTCAAAGCTCTATGGTGCAAGTGACCCAATATTCTATGCCACAACTCACTGATGTGTCAGTTATGTACCTTTTTCACTTTTGTGCTCAAAGAAACACAATCTTCAAAATATAACTTGTGAGGTCCCTATAATACTAGTGATTCCCCCATTCCTATTTTCAGTGCAGCCCTTATTATTATTTTTGTGCCCCATAGAAGCCCTGTATTCTTATTTTTGTGCCCTTATATTATTATTGTTACGTCGAATTTTATTATATTGTCACCCCTTAGACTCCCATATATAGAAAGAAGATCTTTTAATTTGTATCATCCAAGAATTATTCATTTGTGTAATGTAAAGGAGGTTTTCCCTCGAAGAGGCTGCTTTTGAAGTCATTGATATATTTTTTCTTCTAGTTTGTGAGCTGGTTACATAACATTTGGTATCAGAGCTTTCAATTCTAGTGCTTCACTGCTCTATAAAGTTTCAAAAGCTAAAAGGAAAATCATTTGAGCTGAAATCATTCTGAACCTTAGGTCTGAATTTCAGATCTTGTCTCGCTATATTTTCGGAGATATGATATGAGGAACTTAGGGATTTTACAAGCTCCCTAGTTACATCCAAAACCGATAACCTGGGGAAAATCATCATAACTTTCTTCCTGAGTATCATATTGAAATTTAGTAAGGATTTGTAGAAAGAGGATTTCCTGTAGTATCCTATGTATCGGTTTTAGGTGCTAAGGTCGAAACTATGACACATGGCACTTTGTACAAGTTTGCTCTACTAAACGAGTCTATAATTAGGTCGTCGTGGGAGTTTGGCATAACTCTTCTTGGAGTATTCAATCTTGATAAGACTTCTGGGGTTGGAAAGAGGACTTAGACAACTACCATAAGACGCAATTTCATACCTTGGACTTATAAAATTACAAAGATACAATAGATTCAATATCGAGCTCCTACAAAGCAGAAAAGGGTCTGTAGTTTTTTAAAAATTTTGCATAAATTTGGTTTGAAAAAATAGTTTTAAGGAATTCAAAGGCAATACTGAAGCATTATTATCATTAATGGATGCCCTGAAGAAATAAAATGGAAATACCTAGTAAGAAACCTGAAATCTCTAGCATGACTCATGAAGAAGAGGAAGAAATGCAACATGATATATAAAAATTACGAGACCAAGTGCAATAAAACTCACTCTCACAAAAGTAATAGAAGCTAAGATGGATAGTTTAAGGAAAGGCATGGAAGAAAAGATGGATGGTGTGGAAGCTAAGATGTATTATTTAAAGAAATACATCGAAGCTAAGATGGATTATTTAAAGAAATACATCGAAGCTAAGATGGATGGTATAGAATAGAAACTTAAAGGAAACATGGAAGATTTGAAGATAGATTTGACAAATTTGCTACAAGAAATTCTTATTACTAGTTAAAGGGTAGTAAAGAAAACTCATGAGGAGGAAAAAATAAATTTTAATCATGATTTCAAAGACTCTAACGGTGGATTGAAGACCCAACATGTTCCAAAGATCGATATGAGGAAGTTTGATGACAAGGATCCCATACATGGATACTACAAATGGAGCAATATTTCGATCTCCATAATGTGAAAAACACACAAAAGGTATGCATTGCAACTTTATATTTGGAACCAAATCAGTTTGTATGGTACCGATGGGTTTTCTCTCGTAAACAAATTGTCACTTGGGAAATTTGTATAGAAGAAATGATAGCCCATTATGAGGATACAAAAAGCAACACCCCTTTTAGCCAATTGGTAAATCTCAAACAAAAGGGTTCAATGATGGAGCACATTGAGGACTTCCAAAAATAGAATATAAGGGTAAAAGATATTCCAGAGGAGCATAGGTTTGATGTGTTCATAGGGACCTTAAAGGATAACATCCAACATGAGGTTTGCCTTTGGAAACTTAATTCATTGGAAAAGGAATTCAGGTTGGCAAGAAAAATGGAAATCAAAATTATGGCAACAAGGAAGCCTACCACTCACAACTACAAAGATGGAAGTGTTGTTTCCCCTAGCCTTCCACAACCTACAAGGTTGACACCATAATAATTGGAAGAAAAAAGAGCAAAAGGGCTTTGTTGCAATTTTGATAGAAAATACACTAAGGGTCATAAGTGCGCTAAGAAGAAAATATTTTACATAGATTGTGAAGAGGAGGAAAAAAAAGAACAAGAAACGTCAAAATAAGAGGATATACACTAGGAACAAACCCTAGGGAAAGAAGAAATGAACCTAACCATATCTTGTAATGCATTTTCTAGAATTACCACTCAAACTATCAAGATAGAAGGATATATCAAGAAAAGAAAGGTAGTAGTGTTGATTGATTCATGCAGTACCCATAATTTTATTCATTGTAAGAGAGCCAAGGAATTGAATTTCTTCCTATATCCAACACCAGAGTGTCAAGTGATGGTTGCAACTGGAGGAACCATAAATTACTTTGGAAGGTACCATAATATCAAGCTACCCTTGGGAGAATATGCATTGAGTAGCATAATTCCTTCCATTCCAATGGATGGGGTTGATATTGTACTTGGAGTCCAATGGGTACAATCCTTGGGTACAATAGCTTTCAATTTTCAATAAATTTTCATGAAATTTTCTTCAGAAGGAGAGGAAGTTGAATTAAGAGGTAGCGCAGGAAAGCCAAGAAAGTTAATCAGCTCTAAAGGAATGACAAATATTCTAAATAAAGAAGAGAGAGACGTAATTTCACAATTATGTTCCCTAGGGGTTTCCACATCGAAATCATCTATTTCTTTAGATCTCCAAAAATTCTTGGACAACCATTCCAAGGTATTTGATACTCTAAAAGGCCTTCCACCTATTCGTGATCATGATCATGCTATTCATTTGATTCCAGGAAGTGTTCCTCCAAACATCAGGCCTTATAGATATTCCTATGCCCAAAAGAGTGAAATTGAACATATGGTTGTACAAATGCTAGAGGCTTATAATTCAACCTAATCAAACTTCTTTCTCTACTCTAGTAGTATTGATGCACAAGAAGGATGGATCATGGCACATGTGTATGAATTAAAGGGAGCTCAACAAGCTCACTATTAAAGATAAATTTCTCATTCCTTTCATTGATGAATTATTGGATGAATTGCATGGATCAATTTACTTCACCAATTTGGATCTTCATTCACAATATCATCAAATTAGAATGATGACTGAAGGCATTCAAAAAACAAAATTTAGAAGTCATGAGGGCCATTACGAATTTTTGGTCATGCCTTTTGGGCTTACCAATGCACCTTATACATTTGAAGGTTTGATGAATTCCATTTTCAAACCCCTCCTTAGAAACTTTTTCTTAGTATTTTTTGATGATTTACTAATCTAAAACAATTTTTGGAAGGATCATGTTCAACATGTTGACACGATGCTCAAACTATTGGAGGAGAAACAATTATATGCAAAATGTTTGAAATGTTTTTTTTGGAGTAGAAGAGGTGGAATATCTAGGTCATATTGTATCTCATGAAGGTCTAAAGGTAGACCTTACCAAAATTAAAGCCATTAAGGAATGGAAAATCCCGACATCCATAAAAAATCTACGAGGATTTCTTGACTTGACACAGTATTATTGCAAGTTTGTTAAGAATTATGGGTGAATGGCAACACCTCTAACAACATTATTGAAGAAAGATGCATTTTCATGGAATTCAGAAGAAACAAAGTCTTTTGAACATCTTAAACAAGCAATGTGCCAAGCACTAGTGTTAGTTACGCCGACTTTACAAAAACCATTATTGTGGAATGTGATTCCTCAGGAAATGGAATTGGTGTTGCTTTAATGCAAGAAGAAAGACCCATTGCTTTCGAAAGTCATCCAATCAAAGGAAAGTATTTACACAAAGCTATTTATGAGAATGAAATGTTGGCAATACTACATGCACTTAAGAAATGGTGACCCTGCCTAATGGGAAGACACTTTAAGGTAAAAAGGATCATGATATTATTAAATACTTTTTAGAACAAAGATTATCTGCAGAAGAGTAGCAAAAATGGATCACAAAGATGTTGGGTTATGACTTTGAAATCATCTACGGAAAAGGGAAGCAAAACTTTTTAGCAGATGCACTCTCAAGAAAGGATGAGGATGTGGAAACATTTCTTTGCGCCATTTCTATTATCCAATGAGACTGGATAAACAAAGCAAGGGATGAATGGAAGAATGAAGGAGAAGTGTGGGAACTCTTTCAAAAGTTAGAACAACATCCTAGTACATATGATACATTTAGCTGGAAAAATTATTCATTATGCTACAAAGATCACTTATACCTATGTAATAATTCCCAACTCAAACAAAAGATTCTTATGGAATTGCATACCTCTCCCTTAAGAGGGAACTGAAGATTTTTAAAAGATTACCACAGGGTTAAGAAGGAATTTTTTTGGGATGGACTTAAATTAGATATTCAAGAGTTTGTGGCAGAATGTTTGTTTTGCCAAAAAAATAAAGTTAAAACAATTAACACCCCATCTCTATTACAACCTTTATCCATTCCATGCCAACGTTGGGAGGAGGTTTCAATGGATTTTATCACAGGCTTACCCAAGTCTAAACGAAAGAGTGTCTTCATCGTGGTAGTTGACAGACTTACCAAGTATGCACACTTTTGTGCATTATCACATCCATATAAAACGAGTACAACTTATACTGCATTTATGGAAACAATTCAAAAGCTACATGGAAACCCAAAGATTATTGTAAGTGACACTGATCCCATTTTCACTGGAAATGTTTTGACAAAATTATTTTCTTGTCTTTATAGCGCATCTTATCATCCTCAAATTGATGGGAAAACTGAGATAGTGAACAAATGTTTGGAAGGATATTCTTGTTGCTTTGTATATGATAATCATACACAATGGGTCAAATGGTTGCCTTTGGCTGAATGGTGGTATAACACTTCCTTCTATACTGCAACAAAATTGACCCCATTTATGTCACTTTATGGATATCATCCACTATCCATAACATCGTATTTAAGAGAAAATTCTAAGGTTGAAGTAGTAGAAGATCACATCGAGCATAAATAACAAGTTATCCAACTCTTAAAGGATAACCTCACTTTGGTTCTGAATATAATGAAACAACAGGTAGATCAATACAGGAGTGAAAGAAATTTTGATGTAGGTGATTGGGTTTTTTTTATGGCTACAACCATATAAAAAAATGTCTCCCAAGCAAGCTAATAAGGACAATAAATTATCACCAAAGTATTATGGTCCATACAAGGTGTTGCAAAATATTTCTACTATGGCATATGAATTGGAGTTGGCTACAGCTTCCCGAGTGCACCCAATTTTCCATGTTTCATGCTTAAAAAAGTTTATATGTGAAAAAATCTCAATTCAAACAATATTACCAGAACTTGACGAGAAAGAAAAAATAATATTGGCACCTGAAGCAGTTACAAAAATAAGAAATCGACAACTACGAAATTGATCAATTTTAGAGTATCTCATCAAGTGGAAGAACTTACCCGCTGAAGATTCCACATGTGAGAGTGAGAATTTTATATAGAAACATCCAAAACTACTCAAGAGTTGAGGACAATACTTCTTTGAAGGAGAGGGGCATTTTAGGTCCGTATAATACTAGTGATTCCCCCATTACTATTTTCATTGTAGCCCTTATTGTTATTGTTGTGCCCCGATTGTCCCCATATTGTTATTATTGTGCCCCACAGAAGCCCACTATTGTTATTGTTGTGTTGTTATATTATTATTGTTATGTCGAATTTGATTAGATTTTGACCCCTTAGACTCATATATATAGAAATGAGTTTTTTTCATTTGTATCATCCAGAAATTATTCATTTATGCAATGTAAAGAAAGTTTCCCCTCGAAGAGGTTGATTTTGAAGTCGTTGATCTATCTTTTCTTCTATTTTGTAAGCTAGTCACATGACATAATTTGCAGAGGTTCTTCACCCAAACCCCAATCCACTTCACCTCTCCTAAGGCTATGTGATGAAGGAAAGCCTTTCCCTTGCTAGATATCACATCATAGGCATGGTCTTCCAACATGGAAAATGGAACCAAATTCTTCTTCAAACCTAGAACATACATGACATCTTTTTGTCTAAGAGGAGAACTAGACTCCCTCTAAAAGGTAATAGTACTGATGTTGGTCACACTATACCTCCCATCATCTCCCATATTGATGTGCATCTAGAGGTCCTTCTCCTCCAAGTAACTGAAGAACTCTTTGTTATCATTAATATGGAATGAGGCTCCATTATCTAGGTAGCACACACTACCCATCATCGATGTCACCATGCAAGCAATGAGGGTGAAATCCAACATGAATTATGAAGCAAGAGATTCACCTACTACTCTTGCTGAGGGCTTCTTACTGGTCTTCTTATGCGGACACTTTGTGGCAAAGTGTCCCAGCTCATGAGAGTGAAAACATTTACTCTTTGACAAGACCTTCTTCTTTCTGCCCTTACTGGAATCTAAATTGGAATGGGATGACTTTCCCTTCCCTTTTATTATCTTTCGAACTAACACATAGCTCTCCTCATCATCATGCTTGGATGAGGATCCATATCTGGTGTTTAGTCAAATATCTTCTTGTACCAAGTTGGACCACAACTGCTCTCACTTTGGTAGCTTCTCCCTCCCATTAACTGAGTCCAGGTAGTTGTGTTATCTCCTGGTAGTCATCTTCAACAACTGTATCACTAACACTTCCAAAATCATCCCAACATTAGGTGAACTTAGTCCAGTAATTGAGTATAGAGTCACCCTACTCCATCTTGATCTTTCTAAGCTTGTCCTTCAGTGCCTACCTCCTATGTTAGCTATTGTTTTGAAACAAGATTGTCAAGGCCTTCCACATTGAAAATGGGGTTTCCTTATTATGGAGTTTCGAGACAATATGATCTCAAACTCCTTCTAGGATAATCCTTCTCACCTTTTCCACACACTTTCTCCACTCTACCAAATCCTAAGCATCAATTGTCTTGGGAATATCATATTTTATGGTTTCCTTAAGCTTGTTGTCTTCCAACACTACCTCCATCATGTCCTTCCAAGAAATATAGTTCGAGCTATCCTCAAGGGAATATTCAAGTCTCAATCTGTAGAACGACATCCTTCTCGCTTTGAGGTATGATACTGCAAATTCGACTTTTGCTGCAAAAGACAAACTCATATTCTCCTCTTCTATAGTGATTTTAGATATGATACCATGTACAAATTCCTTGTAGATTCAAACTATAGATTGTAATATGCTGAAATAATTGATTTGAATCTACTTTACTCATGAGTAGAAACAATAAATGATCAATGAAATAATGAACCATATAAGAGAAAGAATTCAATCACACATAACACAATGATTTTTTGGGGAAATTCATGGCAAAACACCCCTGCTTTACGTATATTGCATTAATAAGAAGATATGAGAATATTACAATGCTTTGCTCAAGCCTGAGCAACCTTTGCACTATCACTATCTATATGACTACTTCTCAGACAAGCTCAAGCCAATACTTATCCAATTCATACCTGGCCAAGTCCATATTTCCTTACATTGCTCCCTTCGGAATTAGCACATATATAATTCTAAAATTCCACAATTATGCATTGCGCAATCCTCATAGGCCATCCTTTGATTGCATGCACCACCTGTACAATTAAAATGATTATAAAAATGATAGTACACTATCCCTAAACTCCAATCTCAACTCTGTCTTTCTTTGATCTCACATGCATGAGTTAACTATGAGTGGATCTTCATTTTACTAGTTTGTCACTGTAGGTAACACCCCACTACTACAAGTTACACCCCACCACTGTAGGTTACACCCTACTAGCACAGGTTACACCGCACTATAGTCAATCACACCTTACTAGATTATGTTTCACCCCACTCTTGTAGGTTACACCCCACTACAGTAAGTTTCATGCCACTGATGCAGGTTACACCTCACTATTGGATCTCCCACTAATTCCTCTATTAGTTGCAACTAGTTTAACCGACTTTAACTCAGTTAGACTGAGTTAAATAATTAGAACTCAAAATAAACACAATTAATGCTCCTAGTTGTAGGAGACACTCTACATTACTCTATTTATACCCTCAACTTGAATTAATTGAGCTAACTAAGTCAAATTAACTTAGCTAATTATTACAAGTTGTCATGAGATGTGGAATTACAATTTAATTCCCAATTTAATTAAGGGAAAAATTAAATTAGGATTTTCTTGTTGCATTTTCAACATGATGGACCCCCTTTTCTCATTTTGCACACTGTTAAAATCCCATGGAGATGTCCAATAATTAAATTCCTCAAATCTTGCATTTCTTCAATCACAAAGACTTTGGAATTGAGCTTTGAGGTTAGAGATCTTAGAATTTTCTCAACAATAGTAGAATCTTTGATTTCATCCCCAATATTTTTAATTGAGTTAGATATCTCATCTAATATAAGGAAAAAGCTTACAATACTTTCATCGTTATTCATTCTAAGAGTCTCATATTGAATTCTAAACTTTTGAAGTTTAGTGCTCTTTACCTTAGTGTCACCTAATAACTTTGGGTAATATTGTCCGATATAGCTTTTACAGTGTTCAAATGGATGACCTTCACAAATTCTAATTCTGCAAAGATTCCTAAGAGAGCATTGAATGCCTTTGCATTGGTCTCCGTATTGTTTCTTCCCTGCATCATTTATGGGAATGGAGGATGGGTATTGATATGCTCCTTCAACAATTGCCCATACATCAACTCCAAGTGACTGCAAATATGGTCTCATTCTAACTTTTGAAAATATAAAGTTAGTTCCATTAAACAAAGGTAGCATGATAAAAGATACTCCCATTTGACTCCTCATCTTGATGGATCTCACTTTAAGCAAACAAGCTTCTGTGATTCTAATTATTGGGAAAAATACTCACGGGGGTTTAGTGTCATTAAGGAAATGCAACCCGTGTATGTACACTACTTGAGAGAAGGAAACCAACATATATCGAGTTTATTGAATTTTATGTATTCTATGAGATGATTATCCTTAATCAGTGTGTCATTAGATCAATTGCTTTTCAGTATGAAGTAAAGAACCTAAAGAAATCACAACAAACACACATATAACACCAAGACTTTGCAATGAACTAAGCAATGAAAATGAAAATCCGAAGAAAGTGGAAACAAATAGACATGCAATAAGCAAAATCAACCAAGCAGTGAAAATGCAAATCTGAAGAAAGTGGAAATCCTTCAAAATTAACCAAACCAAAGCATTAAAAGAGTGATATGACCAAAATTTACATCCAGGGTCCCCATTATTATTACTAAGATAATAAAACAAAAATGGGGGTTGTTGTTTTTCCACAACAATTGCAGCACATGGGGAAACAACAGCTATCTCTCGTTAAAAATAATAGGACTAAAAATTATCAAAATATAAAAAAGATAGTTCTCCAAAAATTTATGGTACAACATACCATTCTTTAAAAGGACCCACATAAGATAAAAGAAATGTAAAACAAACTCTAAAAGATGAAATTATTTGAATGTTCCAATCCCAAGGCATTGAATCTGAATATGGGGAAGATTATTTACTTATAATGCACTTGACTATTGGATAGAGAATGGTTTAATCATGGGCTTTTAGATTAACATAAATTTATTGATTATAGAGTACCTCTTTTTCCGGATATTGCTTAGTTGCAAGGGAGCATCCATAGTCCCAACTAAGGTGTCTAGGTAACCTACAAGCGTGGGCCCATTGCTAGCTTCCATAGCCCCAAGGGGTTTACTTGCACTTCCCACACATATGTGATTTCAACTCCCTTATACACCACCCTTTTGATCAACTTTAAAATAGAGAATTTATTTTTGTAATTGGGTGAAGAGAGGGGGGTGATACAAGAAGTGTTGCATTTAAAGATAATATATGCAATACATGTTGAAGTTGACCCCATTAGTTTTCTCTTCATCTACCCAAGTAGATTATTTTAAAGTGTGGAGGGGTACCAGAGGGATTCAAAGGGAGAGGATTGTGACTCCTTGTTCCTTTATAAAGATGAGCTTATTCCACTTGAATCATAACTCGATGTCACCCATCTTTATGATTAATTCACAAGAAAACTTAAAATTAAAAACTTGATATGGATGACTTTTGGGTAAATATAATTCCATTGTATAGAAAGAATGAAGTTTCCTCATGTATTCGGACCAATTTTGAGTGAGAAAAATATCCATATAAAGCTTGGTAATATCACCAAAACCTATATGAAGAAAAGGTGAAATCAACAAAAAATAAAAGAATTGCAAACAAAAAAGAAAATGCAAACTAGAAAAGAAAGATAAAAACAAAGCCATAACTAAGGAAACCTCAACAAGGCTATATCCTAAGAATGTCTCTACAAGAGAACAAGTAGGAGGGAAAAAATGCATGTTTTTCTTAAGTTGAGATCTTGTTAAGTTGTCTTCCAAAGTTATAATGGATTATACTTTTATTCAAACAAAAAAATCTAAGTTTAGATAACAGTTATGATAGAAAGTGAATCCAAATAAGAAGTTTCTCCCTTTTCTAATTTTATTGTTTCAAAAATAAGCCAGCATGGAAGCATCTTCACTATTTTTTAATAATATAAGGCTTGTGAAACAAAACATATGTTTAGAAGCTCCTAGATTAAGCTAATTTTCCATTTGATGAGTGTGATAACTATTATGCCAAACTATAAAGCAAGCATAATGAGGAAAACCAAGTCCAACACTAAGAAAGAAGGGGTGCAAGGTACCCTTGAAGGCCTCCAAAAACAAAGCTTTAGATCAACACGCACTAAAATCAAAGTGTGATGACAAAAGAGAATGGGCATGCAAGACTTACCTTGAACAATTTAGCTAACCTTTACCTAAAAGATCTCTAATTTATTCAAAGGGTAACTTCTTCTTTTAATGAGGATTAAAAATATGAAGAAGTTGCATTCTATGAAGTTTTCATTTTCCCAAAATCACCAATTCATTAAATCTAAAAGAGAGGGTGTTAGAAACTTTTGATCACTACCTAGAAGGGGGGTGAATGAGTAGCTTGATCTATATAAGATTTTAACCAATTTAAATTTCACTTAAGGAAACACATACAAGTTAGTCTTAACTCATTAAACATGTGCATCACATAAACATAACTGAAAACCATAAGAAACTACAAAACAATAGACATGCAAATCATATCAATCACACATGAGACACAAGATTTATGGTGGAAACCCCTGAGAAAAGCCACCCTTCCTACTGCTATGAATTTCTATTAGTCAAGCAATTGGTTTATTATGTAGCCAACTCACTCCATCAACATGGATACTTGACCTCATATACAATATGCCAACACCCATGGGCTAGGAGACTAGATCCTACTAATAAGCTCACAAGACTTTGTTCTGTAAGAATCTATGAACTACTGCTGAAGGCACCAGGATCAAAGATCCTTGCCAACTCTGATTGGAATATCAAACTACCATTGGATGAGAAATTGTTCCTTTTGTTGAAGCTTCACTATCACTTCTCCTCTACCACTATGCTAATCTTCTTTCATCATTTTTTCAAACTACATCCAAGAATATCTGCTCAACAAGAATTCATCTATGCATATATGCTGTGAGTAGAAAGCTATCATCACCAAATCATATGAAATATAAATTCCACAAAAGATATTCTCTATGACTAGCAAAATTGTGGCCACAATAAAACTGATAGCAACATATATCAAACCCTCACATAAGAACATAATTGTTGCGTGCTACAATTAGTAACATACAACACTAAGGCTATGCACCAAATGTAATAGTAGCTCATGCAAAAACAAGTGTGAAGGTCACCAACAAAATATACTCCACCAACATGCAAATACTCTCCCAACTATGTCTATTATAGCAACATCAAATCTCATCTAAAAACTGATGCACTTCTTCAGAAATATGCTCCATAAACTTCCATTACACTCACCCACTGAAGAATTGATATCCTTCCATTCATTATATACCTCTTAAGAACCTTTACCATTAGTAAAAGATATTACTATTATTTCTACATGGAAAGTTGTATCTGTGAAATAAACAATTATAACTAACCTAGCACCCCTTAAATAAGATGCAAGGATGAAAAAAAATAAATTCTATATTTACATAATTTTCCAGATATTGATTACCATTTAAATATTTTTACAATGAAACCTTGAAATAATATATAATTTCGTTTATCATTTAAATATTTTTACAATGAAACCTTGAAATAATATATAATTTGGTTCATCTTTGGTTTTAATTGTTGTCCATTTCCTAATTTAGATAACTTTTTTACTTCCGGAATCTCCCTTTATAGAGAGTTGTGGAAGTTGTAGTTTCCAAGAATTACTTAAAATTCCATATATTTTTGGTGCTATATAGCTAAACAATTGAGGCATTGTGTTTTCTATCCTACCTCCCACTTATTTTACAAAATTTACATATAACAAAAAGGTTCGAAATTTATTAATCTACATAAAATACATAAAATGACAGAGATGAAAACAAATGATCTTCCTCAAATTTCTATGGATAAATTTGAAATTCCAGGCTTCTTTGCAGAGTAAGGGAAGTAGACACAAATTTTCCTAGAACTTAAACTTGGAAAGCATGAAAAATGCTAAAACCTCGTCAAATTTTCATTTAACCGGAGGGAAGATTTGAAATTCCGTCCCTGGTCATGAGAAAAGTCAACTAAGTTTTTCTGGTGATAAATTTGAAATTCCAGGCTTCTTTGCAGAGTAAGGGAAGTAGACACAAATTTTCCTAGAACTTAAACTTGAAAAGCATGAAAAATGCTAAAACCTCGTCAAATTCTCATTTGACCGGAGGAAAGATTTGAAATTCCAGCCCCGGTCATGAGAGAAGTCAACCAATTATTGATGAGATTAAACCAACTGCACAGCAGTAGTTGTGCTAGTTATAATTTCTCCTTCCCAGCCCAATATCGGCTTTTAACTTCAATATTTTCTGTGAGATATTTCCAGTGTTTATCGGTTTTACCTTCCATATTTTCTGTGAGATATTTCCAGTCTTTAAATGTCGCCTTGCCTTTAATGTTTTCTGTGAAAATAGCCTTGTGTTTAAATGTGGACTTCAAATTTATTGTGCCGCTAAATCTGACATTAGATCACATCGGCATAATGTTTAGCTTTAATGTTTGCTGGGATGTCAGTCCAAAATCTAGGTTACATTCTCAAGTCTTACATATCTGACATGAGAGTCACATTGACAGGATTTGCATACTTTACACTTTAGCATGATTGCTTGCTTGCAAGTGAGTCCGAAATCTGCGAAACAGTCTCGTGTCACGTAACCTAACATGGCATAGGTTCCTCCCTTCCATTCAGAAGATTCCTGTTCAATATAGTGGTTCTTTTTAAAGTATGTAAAATCCATCTCCTTTCATCATTTTTTCCGAAGTACGCTTAAATCGAGTTCGAAATTGAAAAATGAAGTAAATTGATTCTGAAAACAATTTTTATTAGATTTTGGTAAAATTTTATAAATCTGTTTCGAAATCTCTGGTAAAGTTGTCAAACTTCCATATTTTAAATGTATTGGGGTTTTTGGTAGAATCTATTTCCACATTAAATCCAATCAGCATAATGTTTAGCTTTAATTTTTGCTGGATGTAAGTCCAAAATCTAGGCTACATTCTCAAGTCTTACATATCTGACATGAGAGTACATTGACAGGATTTGCATATTTTACACTTTAGCATGATTGCTTGCTTGCAAGTGAGTTCGAAATCTACGAAACAGTCTCGTGTCACGTAACCTGACATGGGATAGGTTCCTCCCTTACATTCATGAAGATTCCTGTTCAATATAGTGGTTCTTTTTAAAGTCTGTAAAATCCATCTCCTTTCATCATTTTTTCCGAAGTACGCTTAAATCGAGTTCTAAATTAAAAAATGAAGTGAATTGATTCCAAAAACAATTTGGTAAAATTTTATAAATTTGTTTAGAAATTTCTGGTAAAGTTGTTCAGCTTTAATATTTTAAGTGCTTTAGGGTTAATATTTTAAGTGCTTTAGGGTTTTTGATAGTATTAAATTTATTTCCACCATTTAAAAAAATTCAAACACTTTTACTATCAAAATTTAAAAAATAAAAAAATAAATTCCATAATAAAAAACTTTCAATAAAAAAGAGTGCAGTCATGATTTCCGAGAAATCCAACGGAAGTTCATCAACCAAAAAGCAGTTGTCTATAATGAGACTTTTTGAAAGTCTTTCCGGCGGGTTTTTCGGTCAAAATCCGGCAACAATTTATTGGAATCGCAAGTTTGATAGCTAGTTTGTGCACAATCAAATGGTCCCAGGGGTTTTTCAGGGTGCTAAATCTAAATATGCAATTAAAAAACCATTTTAACTGCAAGATTTAACCTCAATTTCTTCCACTAGATTCCGTCACCAGAATCTCCAAAAAGTCGCATTATAGACAACTCCCCCAAAAAATTGCAAGTTTTGAATAATTACTTCCAGCAATACGATCAGTAGTGTGGATTTTCTGTCCCGGTTTCTTATAATCCAAGGAAGTGTTTTTACCGGGTGTACGTCGATATGTAATTTATACGTTATAGGCACTGCAATCATTTTAAGCGCTTCCGTGAAGTTATCGAGAAAGGGATTTATGAAGAGAAACCTCGTGGAATGATGGAATGTTATGTCAAATATCCTAAAAATAAACCCCAAGAAACTAGCATTCGTCTACCTTTAGCTCCGATTTATTGGAAACATCATTGTTACTAGATCTCGCCAAGTGTACTACCGCTTTATATGAAATGACCTGTTCATGATTGCGAGAGGTCTAAGGTACATGGAATATGGAATACAAAAGTGATTGAAAGGCTATACCAGTCATGTCATATATGTAAATAACCGTTAGGTTGTCTATGTTAGGGATGGAGAGGAGAAATCCAAATATTGACACCGTAAACTTCAATATTGTATATTATTACACTTCTGCACAATCATCACAAGCATATGACAGTGGATCTATCATCTTCATGAACGATTTATCATAGAATTGAAGTTACCCGTTAACAGAGCTGAGATTTTTACAGCAGTTTGTGCAGGGACAAAATATTATACATGATTTCCATGTTTATGGAATATGGCAAGGATTCAAACAGTTACATATTCAATATTCAGATAATGATCACGACAGTAAAATACAGACATACAGCTCTCGAACTAATCAATATACATAACATTTTATTCATTTCTTTGAAACTAAATGGAGGAGGAATGGAGAGGAAAAAATTCCAAATATCCATAGAGTAAACTTCAATATTATATATTACTATACTTCCCTACAATCATCATAACCTTGTGACTGTGGATCTATCAGTTTATACACAGCTTCATAAACGGTTTAACATAGAATTGAAATTACCCATTATTTCACATTACAGAATCTCCATGTCTATGAAATATAACAGGGATTCAAACGATTACATGTTGAATATTTAGATAAATATCATGAAAATTAAAAAAGAAGACGTTATACATTTCTTTCAAAAAAATATTTGTACATTCCAAGCTCGGGAGGGATAGACAGCCATGCAGAATGTGGAAGGATGGAGGAGCCTGCTCTTCTGTGCAATGGGAGAACAAGGTGTGGAAGATGCCAATGGAATACTAGAAGAGCTGAGAAAGTCTTGCAAGGTCAAGAAACTGCCTCACAAGATGAAGAATTCTTGGCTTTTGGCTAGAACGAGCAGATACACATGGTGAACAAGAAACATAATGTGGAAGACAACAGAGGGATAAGTTCAGCCTCCCAATAACAGTAGAAAGTGAACGAGAGAAAGTGAGTGATAGACTAAGAAGAATAAGCTCAGGCAGGATAGCACCCACATAAAACCTAGGCACCGCCACTGAGTGTGGTGGCTGAAATCAAATCTTGAATTCCTTGAAATCTCACTATACTCCTCCCATGCCATTCCAATTCTTCAAATGGATGAACTTTTAAAGGATCATTAGCTCCATGATCAATGTTGCCCAGAGTCATTGTAAAGTGAATCCTATCAACATCTGCAATGCAATAGTTACGATTAATAATCAAAGCCAAGATACCCGAGTCATTATCAATCTTGAATTAATCAATAGAACCCAGATTCTGATACCAAGCATACTAGAGAACAGCAAGAAACCAAAACCAAATCTAAGAGCCTAAAGATAAAACTATTTTTCAAAAAAAGTACTAGAGCAATTCTGAATGGGGAGCCTTACAAATTCTGGCCCTCGTGAGCATCTTAAGAACAGTGATCTGAAATATGATAGAGATCAGTAAAAAGTGGGCAAAAGCTGACTCTGATACATATATCTATATCATAAAAAGCTGATAGATATCAGTAAACAGTGGCCCAAAAGCTGAGTGTGATATATATATTGTGAATATATCACAATAGGCAAGGGGAACTGTGGAGTATGATTCCAACCGAGGAGGGGTTTATATGGTGACACAAACTGCTATTATCGTGTGATGGAACAACTCATATCATTGGGATACATGGGAGTGCACAACACGGAACACATTGCACGCTGTGCACACAGAGATCGAGGGAAGGATTTACTTAAAACCTTCTGGGTTTTGGTTTCAGGGAAGACTTCGTTTTTTATTTGTTGAGTAATCGTGCTCCGTCCGTGGAAGAAAGGAGGAGCTAACACGTTTCTCAGAGCATTGAAACGCCTGGCTACGGATATGTTCGTTTCGTCTCTGGGTACTAATGTTGTTTTCAATTACTGAGACAAGCTATGTACAGCTGCCCTCAAATATCTCCAATATCTGATCAGGTTCTGCTGCTTCCTTTTCTTCAGGCGAGCCGCATGGCTTTTCTTTTGAAAGAGTCTCAAAATTTATTAGGCCATTATTGTACCTAAGCAATGGGGTAAACATTTGGAAACAATGGTACCCTTGACTGAGGAAAATTAAATTTCTGCCAAACGTTTGGACAAGAGAGGGAATCTTGAGCAGAGGAGCTCAGCTTGAATTTGTGGCAAGGTTGATCCTGATCGACTCCACATGGGTTTTAGTAGAACTTGTATGATGAATGCATTGATTTTCAAATTTATGATGGTATAACACGTGAAGAGTTTATTTGTTTCATGAGAACCCACTGCACGAAACAATTTTATTTGCTCTTTAGATGGTCCGTCTCGCATGTCGAATTTCATATTTCGAGCGAGAAATATTTTATATGCAAAATGAACCACTTCAGATATTTTAATGAAATTTTGAAGGGAAATGAATTAGTGATTCCATATTTTACGTCACCCTTCCTTTCATGTGATTTCAGCTATTCTTTACTATAATTTAATTTTATGTTGAAGTGGTTAGAAAAATAGTTTGTTATTTTTTTTACCTAGTTTCAATTTATGTAAAGGGACATATTGATTTATTGTGATAAGGCTTAAAGAGTTTTAGTCGGGTGGGTGTGTCTCAACTCTTGTTAAGTCATGTGTTTTTGATATATTTGGTTTATGGGTTATTAGATATAGTGCTAATCAAAAGCTCTATTCTTTCAAACAAGTTACAAGTTCATTGAAAGTGAAGAACAAAACCATGGCATGAAGAAACTAGCTAGGAAGAAGGGTCTAAATTTGTGGTGTCTATTGTGATATGCTCCTTGTTGCTTCCTATAGAGCAAACAAGATATGGAGAAACACCTATATGATTTTCAATTTGTTGGACGTGATAATCGAGAATAGACATATGACGCTGCAATTGATGACGCTGCAATTGATCGAGGGAGAGGAGGAGGTCCTCTTGGATTTCATTTCTATCCAATAAGACTTTACCTAGTAGATACTTCATTTGCCAATAGATCTCCATTGTGTACATATATTGATTATATCAACCAAAATGTCCTATATTGAGAATCAAGACTACCATATCAATGAGAACTTGAAGAGAACACATCGCTCGTTAGAAATCTCCCTCTCAATTTAAGTAATGTTTTCTTAGATTGGAGGGGGAGTGAGCTCGTGGAGTCATACCATCAAACTTTTAGCTCTTAGACAAGCTCTTGTACGTCCCCAATTCCCATGCTCATGTTAATACACAACCCCACGACGAACAAGAGCTCGTTGATAGGGCATGCTTGTTGCATGGGGATAAGTTGTTACCAAGGAGGAGGAGGAAAGGTCTTCATGAATGGGAGAGGGAAGAGATGAGAGATAGTGAACAACAAACCAATGACGTGATGCATGGACCACGTTAAAGGGGGATGCTCGAGGGGCAGAACACAGAAGTTTGACCTAATAGAAATTAGAGAAGCCATGAGAAGCTCAACCCCTGACATACTTGAGAGGCACATTTACGTAGAAACCATACGAGATTTAGGTAGAGAGAGATAAAACATACTAGAACATAACCCAAAAGAATAGAGAATTGAAACTAAACCATGGAAGAGGGTGACTTGGAATACCAAGAGAGAAGGAAGGGTGGTGAACCTGAAGGGAAGGATCAAAAGACCAAAGAAAATAAGGCTCCCACCTTCGTTAAAATGAAACTAGTAAGCAGTAAATGTGAGGTGTTTCTCTTTTCTAGAAAATAACATTAGTAATTAAAAGTGATTGTAACTACGTGTTGTGGACAAAGAGCACCAAAGTGATGAATAATACATTTGTTGTAAATAGGCTCCCCCAACTTCACTCCCTATGTAGAGGGGTAAGATAAGTGTAGGTTAGAGTTGGAAAGAATGTAGTAGGCCTATGACGCATTGCCAAACACCGTTGTGAAAAGTCAAATAAGGTGGCATTCCCCTAGGATAGCAGCATAAATGCCACTTTGATCCGAGAGTTGGCATTATAATAATGAACTACACACTACTTATTCATAGGAAATGATGCGAAAATTAACCACCCAATGTGATGTCAGTTATGTTTATCTACCTAGATATTAAGAAGTTCATGAATGGCTCCAATGAAAGACTATTCACATGAGGTGACCAAAGTTGTATAGTAGGTGGGAAGATATGGTGACAGGTTGAGGAGACATTCCATGGCTTTCAGTTATATGGTAGGTGGTTTATATATTGGGCATTAAATGGAGGTGTGGGTACTTCCTAGTTCCACTCATAAACACCATATCAAAGCATATAAAGGGGCATGCTACCAAGTTCCTTAGCCATATTTTTTCCAGGTGGGTTGATGGCAAATGACTCTCGCAGCTTTTCTCAACTTAAGTACCCCTTCCACGGATTGCAAGTCCATCTAAATAATATTATAGAATTCTTTCTCGGTAAGAGAGTGAGCAAGAAGATGTCAAGAGGGGGATATCCTACAGGATCCTTCAAAATATCCATGGTTGGAAAGTTTGTATGTTATCTTCTTATCAAACCTTAAAAGTGATTAGGGATGATGTCATGGGTGGAGGAGAGAAGAGAAGAGATGCGAAGAGTTTTGAGCCTACAACTTTTTGAAACTTTATTGATTGGAGTGTCGTGTAGAAGTTTATAAATCATGCAGATGGTTAATTGATAGTCACCTTCCACAAAGAGTTTAGAGAAACTTTGGGACTAGGCTATAGGAAAACCTTCTATGAGGTTTGATAGTTCTACATCACTCTTGCTTGTGAGGTCAAGAGAACTAGAATAAATAAAGATAACATGTTTGAGGTGGTCTCTAAATGCACCTGTAAAACCTATGGGACTTGAATTTCTTTTCGAAGACCCATCAAAGTTTAACTTGAGTAAAGATGGGGGCAAAGGTGATCAATTTATGGGGCTAGTGAGAGGATGAGTGTAGAGGCTAGGTGGAGAGGATGGACTCGGAGCTAAGTGCCAAAAGCTTAGGAGTTGTGATTCCTTTCCTTTCGCATACCAATACTAGGTAGTCTAGGGGTGTGCAACAATAGATTCCTTAATGTTTTTCCTATACAATAGCCCAAAAAGGGTTTTGAGGAAATGGACAATGTTTGAAGGTATGACAATTGGATTTTTTTTAAGATGGCCCATAGTTGGAATCCTCACACGATGATCTAAATTATATTATGGGATTATAGAAGGCATGGGCTTGCTAGTTGTCAATGGTATTTGGTATAGTAAGAAGATCCTTATCAAAGCTCCTCAAATAGGCTTTCAAGTTGAGCCAGAGACTATTTGAGTAGGTATATTTATCAAAAATATGTTCCATAATTTTATAATTAAGGAGGAATAAGGGCAGCGAGAAGCTGTGATATATTTATGCTTCTAAATATTTACCTAAGCTAGAGTTTGGTTTGGATGACAAGCCACAAAAAAATAGATTTTTGGCCATAGATTCCTCCTCTAGATGTTGCTCCAAATGGATGCTTTTGGTAGTTCTCTGTAACTTTCTTCGAGACTATAGGACTATTATGTCCATCACAATAACACCAAAAATCTATACCCCTTTCAAAATTTTCGAACCCCATTTGACTAAACTTGTAGCCTCCATCTACATCTCAAACTCGTTTCTTCATCTTGGTAGCAGGAGAAGTTCCCTTTGAGATCATCGAAAAAATATAATTTTGCAAGCCTTAAATTTTATGATTCTCGTGAGTCACACTTATCTCATTAGATTTATCACAAATTAGTATTTGAAACATGGGGAATGAGATAAATAGTCTTAAGCATATGACTCCCAAATTTGTGACCACTACTAGCTTGTGACTCTGTGACTTATAATTTTGAGATTTCTAGGTTGCACCATAGGCTCAGGCCCAACCTACAACATTGTGACGTCTCTTGCCTTATGAGTCCATGACCTCTACCTTCGAGGTCACTAGGTCACAAGTGACTTGGATGTTGACTTTGCTACTTCGACTAACCTGTGACTTGGCAACTTCTCCAAGCCCTACATGTGCAACCACTTTCTATTTAAACCACTCTCCCTATCACTCATTTGTCCAATTAACTAAAGCGCTTGTCCAATGGAGAGACTGGGTGACTAGGTAAGGCGCACGACTCCCCCTAGGTAGGTGTCTCTTTCTCTTCCATGGTAATCATTTCTTCTTTCCATTTGTACTTCTCTGAATACCAACCCTCTGCCTTCCCAACTGATAGGGTTTTATCCGCCCTTCAACCATTCTCAAACTCAGTCCACCCTAAAACCCTCCAAGCTTGTGCTCTCTCCAGTTATTTTTTCATTTTCCCAAGTAACAAACCTATCATGATGCCATTTTACCCTACTCTCAGTCACTTAAATTTCTAGTTTTGGACCATAGATTGTTTGGCCAAGCCATTGAAAAGATCGGGTCATGCCATTAAAAATCATGATAGGCCCATACTTGACACCTTGCAACCTGTCAAACCTTGTGACCTTACGACATATCAAACATCACAACAATGTGACCTTCACATACTTACAACCGTGTGACTTATCCATGTTTGCGACCCAATAACCTGCAGTCCCCAAACCATTCATTTGATAGTCTCATATTTCACGACCTCGTTTGTCATGCAACCCAATGACCTCCCTTTGAACTAAACCTATAGCAAAGACTATTTGTCGCATTCCCCATGTTTCAAATACTAATTTGCGATCTTTATTTTGATTTATATAATTCATGTCGTCACTCTCATTTTGGGACTATTTGTTTGAAATGTGATGTGATGTCAATCTAGACCACATATCAATCCCATCTTTCTCTAGAGATATGGTGCCTCTAATGGCTAAGTCCTCTCATAAGAGCGATGAGAGTAGTGCCCAAGAAATCTCTGAAGGACCTTTGCCACCCATCTACTAGGATACAACATTAAACGTTAATAAGGCCACCAAAATCTCATCATTAGATACATATTTCGAGTTCTCCAAGAAGAATATTCCTCAGGATCAAGAAGATTTTAGGGTTTACATTAACATTAGGAGGTCCGTGCTCCATGAATTAGTTGCAAATCCAACTTTCGTCCTGTGTGTAGAGACCATTGACTAGATATTGGAGAATACACATACAAGTCGATGAGTAATAAGGAACCACACATGTGAAGCCTTTGACGCTATTTATTCCACAAATATTTCTGCTAATACAAGTTGTTAGAAAAGGAGGAAAGCTTCAATACTTGGTGGATGGCAGAGTTCCTAGTAGCAACTAATAACATCCTAAGTTCATGGTGTCAAGGCCCCTCTAAATTCTAGGTAGAGATTGTTCAAGTTTATAGGACAAAGGGCCTAAGGAAAGTCTACCAACTCATGGCTGTAATGATTAACCAGTTATATGGTAGGCCAAATATTGATACCTTTCTTGGAACTTGGGTACTTATTCTGTATGTTTTTTTCTATAAAAGGAACTATCTTTAACACTTCGAGAATTCTTGCTTCATCACTGAAGACCAACATACAGGTAGAAAAGAATCCAAAGAAAGACCAACCATCAGAATTATATATGGCAGTGTGTGAAAGATTCCAT
This sequence comes from Pinus taeda, assembly GCA_000404065.3. Classification (NCBI taxonomy): domain Eukaryota; kingdom Viridiplantae; phylum Streptophyta; class Pinopsida; order Pinales; family Pinaceae; genus Pinus; species Pinus taeda. The sequence goes on along the minus strand of APFE031303859.1, from coordinate 46,698 downwards.
TTTGATGCTGATGTATCAAACCTTCTGTTGAGTCTTGAAAATGTCATTCATTTCCATTACACTTTCACTATTATGTCCATTATATCACCTCCATTTCACTACTATGTCACCGCATTCATCCACTTTCATTATCATTTGGCCACACTTATGTTTTTCCAATCTTTATTAATTCTAAGCCTTTTGAGTGAATTTGTGGTTAAAAATTAGGAAATAATGTGCATATGCTTATACCTAACAAATGGGTTGAGATTGTTGACATGTGTAGGTTGAAAGGAAGCTTCTAGAAGACCCTTATGTGGCACTCTAAGGCCAAAGTCGAATTTGAGTGGAAAAAATCATGGATCATGAGGATATGTGTCACATCTCCTAATTGTATTGTAACTCTAAAAAGACATGTGTCTTATCAGTTCCTATTTTGATTAGGATTCTAGAGGTAGAGGGAGAGATTCATGGACTCTCAT
>APFE031303859.1:0-45706 GCA_000404065.3 Pinus taeda | reverse complement strand
AGCAAGGATACTGGGTTTCATAGTCACTAGCTCATTGTTTGGTTTAATTAGAATTTAGGTACATTTTTATTTTCTCTTAGTAATTGATTTCATCATTGCAAGTTTGAATACTAATTCCATCAATAACATGTTTTAAGATCTTTTGAAGCGCTAAGTTTTGGAAGGTACTTTTAGGGACATAGACTTTGTCTTGAAATCTACATCCATACTTGACCTTTCAAAGTATTCTTAAGACCTTAGAATAGGATTTCCATTTGCATTAGATACTTTAAGAAACCAACAAAAACAAAACCCCAAAAGAAAATAAAATCTATAAAACAACGAAGTAAGAAAAAGGTTAACTAAGCACATATGGTGCACCACACTTCATCAGTTTACGATACCCAGATTGATAATTTATGTAGAGCAATTTAAGACGTTAAATTGACTAGACACCTTCTGCAATTTTTAATATTATATATTTATTTTGGGACCCGGGCTATAAAAGTATGCATGATTCCATATTTGAATCATTCATTGCTCCTTTATACCAATTTCTCTTTGGAGAAGAGGCCCATAGTATGTCCAAGAGGCCCAAAAAAAAATCATTAGAGTAGTAGACTAGTTTCCTATCCAGGAGTGCATCCTTATCAAAGTCTTTGACTCATACAAGCAGCCTCATGCTCTCCCTAGGTTTGTGATAGATAAGTTGTTGCTGTAAGAAGTGTTTTATCATGTTACTACAAGATTCTCTAAAACACTAAACAAAGGCAAGAAGAAACCTTGGCCTACCTTCCCTTTGACTATTCAGGCCTATACCATTGAAAGTTTAAAGGAAGTGCAAGCGAAAGCTGAGTATATGAAGGGATTCTATTTTATTTTTCTTGAGTCATCATAGGTGTGACCCTAGGGGGATGGTAGCAACACACTGCAAGAAATATGGCTTTAATTGGTCATGCATGAACACTAGAAATTTCCATGAAGACAAGGTTAGGAATTGGTACAATGCCACCATAGAGCTAGGGCCAAGTGAGCAATAGCAAAAGGAGGATGAGTAGGCCAAGTAGCCACAAGAAAACATAAGCATGCAAGCTAGGTTATCCTCACTCAAGAGGAAAAAGGAGCAATAAAAGATGAGATCAACAGAAAAAGCACAAAGATGATGAACCTGAAGACCTTTCAGATAAGCAAGAGGAATATGGAAATAATAAAACCCTGGAAGAAAGAAATGTCACCATGGCCAGATATAAGCAATAATTGAGGAGAAAAAGGGAAGAATAACTAAGGTAGTCACATAAATTAGGAGATCAACAACAGGAGGATGTCCAATAGTAGTAGTAGTGAGGCAAAAGGAAGAGGAAGTAAGAAGAGGAAGAAAAATTAAGAAAGGAAGAGGAGAAACGAAGAACACGCGAAGTATAAAAGAATAAAATGCAAGAGGATTAAGAAATAAAGAAGGAAAGAAAAGGAAGAGTGTGAGAGAAAGGCAAAGCAGGAAGAAATTAAAAAGAAACAAGAGAAGGAATAAAGAGATAATAAGAGGATAAAAGAAGAAGAAAGGAGGAAAGTTAAGGGAGATAATAGAAAGCAGGAGGAAGAGGAGATGAAGGGATCACAAGAGGAGATCAACAAGAAAGTTGAACTCCATATCTAGAAAAACAAATAGCACCAAGAGTCTAATGTGCAGGTTGAGCTTCCTCGATCAGATGTTTCCTCGCCCACTGCCATCACGAGAGAGCACATGTCACTCAAAGAATTGGGCATTCTGGATGAGGAAGAGGAAGAGGTGCTAGACCTCACTAGACTTACTCTTGACCAGGTCAATTTTAATATTATGTACAAAAGGAGGAAATATGATGTCAGGAACCCTACAGAGGCTCTAACTGTGACTAGAAAAAAGGAGATCATCCTGGATACCATGGTGAATCCCAAGATGATTGCTTTAGCCATAAATTCCTTTGTGACTACAGCCGATATAAATGTGGTAATAATGATTAAGAATATTGCAGAGCTCCAGGGAAAGCTCTACGCTTCTAAGAAAAGACCTACCAAAGAAGAAGAGGGCACAAAGAGACTAGAGGACGAGAATAAATCTCTACACCTAGCCCACTCAAGCATGAAGGAGTCACAAGCATCCATCAAAGAAGAGGTAGGGACTATGGAGGAGGTCATGGATGTGGTCTATGAGGAGATTTTAAAACCTTATGAGGTTGTATCTCATTTTCCAACCATACAAGTTGACACTATGGAGAAGAAAACCATGCTAAAAAAAGCCACCATAGCTATTAGCAACATACATGAGTGGACTAATAGATATTCAAGGTCATCGACAACTCTTCCCATAAAAAATTGGATAATGACTCAAAATGACGTGGTTCATATTCACATCAAGATCCAATCATGGGATAAGATTGCGAGGGGTGTGTACAAGGTTCTTGCTTCATTTAGGAATTTGCTGAGTGGGTTGGAATATGTGGTTGAAGTACATAGGGTTTCTGTCAGGGTAGTCGAGCAAATGAGGAACTGGGAAGAAGTCCTATGTGAAATTTGGGAATTCCTTGATTCGTTCATATATACTTCCAATATGGAGGACTTATAGATGACAAAGAACACCATTTTTTAGTATGTGATAGAATTAGTAAGGATATATACCAATATGTTAACTCTCTCAAATCAAATGAAGGTCAAGAATATCACTCTAATATTGAATGCCCTTGGGTGCCTTCACAGACATGATGAAGAGAAGCAAAAGGTTGTCATTGTGGTTTTTGAGTACAAGATATGGTGCACATACCTCATCGAGTAGTTGCATATGGATGTTCCAGAAATGGCTATTACCAAATTGCTAGAATAAGGACCAATTTTGTTATGTATGATAGAGTAGAGTAGAGGCTAGTAGGAATATGAAATTTCATGAAACAGTTCAAGGGTCATGGGAATACAAAGAGTCACCCTCTTTTCTTTAAATATACCCTCATGACACATTGTAAAGGACTTTTAGCTTTGGGCTAATTTTGTGTATATGTTTTGGGAGCTTGGGATCTTCTAGTAAATGCAAGGAGTAATTGTCTATTTCCACTTTTGGATTTGGTGGAAATCTTATATGATGGTGCCATGGATATTATCAACTTAATGAATTGGAAGTTACTATGAGCTTTGGTGTGATGTCTCTCCATGTGTCTTCCTATATTTTGGGATACTCTTGCAACAAATGGATGGTAAATGCTATGTGTTTCTTATGGTTATGTCAGTAAACTACTTTATGGATGTTGCCATTATATCATTGTAGACTGTGTATTTACTTATGCTTTATATGGTTATTAATAACGAACTTATTCATGATTGGTAATTTATATCTTATATGTGTGTGAATCTTAATTAAGGTCTTGCGATCAATACTTTTTGTGAGGCTTATACTTTGTAATTACGTTGTTGTTATTCATGGTATCTGTTTAATTGGCTATTCATAAGTTATTGAATTGCATTTGTTGAAGCTACATTCATTCTCCCTTAACTGATACTCTCCCCTTTGTCTAAGGCAAACCTCAACCAACGAGATATAATTTGGGCCTACATATTAGATGGGACTTAGACCAAATGCTGCAGAGTCTGATTGGGATTCTCCAACGAGGACATCCCCTAGTTGTTGGTGGTACACTCTAGCCCATCAACAAATTTTGTTTCTAGAAGGAGGACGCAAGATGGATGACACTAACATGGGTCCTCGCCTTGAAACCTCCTAGAAACCTAGTAACCAAACTCATGCTACCTCCACAAGACACCTCTTCTATTACAGATCTAAACTACAGATATATGATAATAGAAATAAACACAAAAATAACAAGATATGAGTATAGAAAAACTTTACTTTATTAATATCAGACCCTTAAGGTAGGGCAACACCATACATTCACTCCTTGAGGAAGGAGAACACTCCACAAGCCATATGCTTGTTCATACAATAATTTTTTACATCTCTCAATGGGGAGTCTCTAGCCTCTATATAGGCCTCATACATATAATACCATGGTCATTACCATGGTTCCCTCAATACCATCTATCTAATACCATGGGCTGATTACATTATTGCTAACGACTTGTGGTCCCTTACATGATACGGGTTAACCACCTTATTTATTACCATGGCCCATGCCATTATTACATTATTCCCTTCAGTACCTCCCTTTGTACCCCATATTATCCCCCCTAGGTATAGTACATTCCACCCCGCTTAAACATGTTCTATCCCCTAAACATAAGAAGAACAAAAATGATAAGATCTACTCAAAAGAGTAGTCCAATGGTACCTGAAAATATAAGAAAAGACAAATATACCCAAGAGATAACCAAATCTGAATATAGATAGAAATTCTTTGTTATTGATCAAACCCTTAAGGTAGGGCAACACCATACATTCACTCCTTAATGAAGGAGAACACTGCACAATCCATATGCCTGTTCATACAATAATCCTTGACATCTCTCAATGGGGGGTCTCTAGGATCTATATAGGCCTCATACATACAATACCATTGGTCATTACCATGGTTCCCTCAATACCATCTATCTAAAACCATGTGCTTATTACATTATTTCTAACTACTTGTGGTCCCTTACATGATACGGGTTAACCACCTTAGTTATTACTATGGCCCATCCCATTATTACATTATTCCCTTGGGTACCTCTCTCTGTACCCCATATTATCCCCCTTAAGTATACTACATTCCACCCCCCTTAAACATAAGAAGAACACAAATAATAAGATCTAATCAAAAGAGTAGTCCACTGGTACCATGCACGTGCATCTAGCCATCCCAGAGAAAGGTGAATCCTCGATCTAGTTGGTGGCTCACTCACTTGAGATGGAAGTTTACCCTTGCGGCTCTTCTATGTTGATGCGTAGTAGGTGGATTGTCGCCCCTCTCTATCTGTCATGTAGGGGTTGTTATCCTTGTGGCTAATTCGTTGCCATCTTGTTGGTTATTTTCTTGCGGGGTGATGTGGGTGGTGGTATGATGAAGTTCTAACCAATGGTGTCCTTTTTTTTAATTCACCACCTACTAGAGCCTGACTGGTAACTGGTACATGTTGTGGTGCCTGATGTTGTTTCTTATCTTCCAATATTACTTCAACCACTAAGTCCTCATTTGATGTATCAGTACCTGTAACATTTTTTGCTTCAGCCTCCTTCGACAGTACCTGTTTTTCTGGTACATGGTTCGATGTTTGTGTTTGATTTTCGACCATCAAAGGATCATCATCTAATATCTCAGCATCATTAGAGCCTTCTGATTTCATCTCCATAGTCTCTACTTGGGTCTTAATCGAAATATTCTGCAATGTAATTTTATTCTTTTTATACCAGAGCTTCATGAATTTCTTCTGCACATTAATTTTGACAGTACCGAAAGATTCCATCTAAGGATATCCCAAAACGACATCCATGTTATCCATATATGAAGTATAAAAATCACAATTCGACACATACTTATCCATAGAAAGCTTCAAATATTTATAAACTTGAACATCCTCATTATCAACCTGTGTGTTTTCAATGTGTTTTGCTATAACTTGCAATTTTTTTTCCAAATTAACGTTGATAAAATTATTCTTGCGGCTAGGATTTATAGACACAATGATCTTCCCCTTCTAAATCAATCCATGAACTTGTAACAAGGAGATACTAGTAGAAATAACCCTTTCAGTTTCTTGGTTTCCTTCTTTCTTGTAAAAATAAAATCCTTGCTAGCTTTTGTAGTCTCCTCCTTTCTAGTATGAGACCATTCATCGAAAAGTAGTTCTTCTATTTCATCAGCATTACATAACTTCAAAAACTCACTATCAAGTCATTGCCACAGCATGATGATGTCACTTGTAGAATTTTCCCCCACACCCTTGAGCATAAAGCTACCACATGGTATCACTCTTTTTTGGTAGCTTCCATACAGGGTTGGGATGAGTTCTAAAAGACTTTCTTTGAGGAGTTCATTGAAGATAAGACACCATCTATGCTTCTTGCTGAAATAAGTACACTAAAGTTCCATAAGAAAGAAAAGGTTAAAGATTTCAATTAATGTTTCACCACCATCTCGAACAAGTTCCCAGTGGCTGTGACTCTTGATGATTCAATTACCATCAATTATTAGACTAAGGCCCTACCATGGGATATTGTTGTATTTGTGAAGAGAGACGCAAAGGCTACTCTAGTTGATAACTTTGCAGAATCTCTCACTATAGAGAAGGATCTACTTTCCATAGGAGCACCTGAGAATGAAATTCAGGAATATTCAAAGTCAACTCGCAAGAAAAATCAAGCCTCAACTAGTAAGTCTGGTGATAAGGAAAAATATTCTTTTGATTTTGAGGGTGTAACCAAATCATTCAATAAATTAAGAAATGAAGTTTCTGAGTTAAAAATGAAAACAAGTGAAATTTTATTAGGTGGTAAGTCTGCTAATCCTTTCTTTAGGAGGAATAATAATCCGTTTACAAAGTCAGCTCAGATTTCCAACGTAAATTTCAACTAGAGGAACTTGGTATGGAAAATTACTGCACCTTTTACCAAGTGGCTCACTCAGAGAAATGTGTGTCCATAATGGATACATAATATGGTTTCTATGGTTACCAAGATAATTGAGGATGAGACAATTGGTGATGAGGAGGTGGAATCTAAGGATGTTAAATAAGAAACCATTCCCCCTAATGATAATGATGGGTCAAATGTATTAGTGTTTTAGGTTACATGAGGGGGTGAAGCTCAATCTTTTGAAGGATCCCTTGTAGGAGACACCCCTACCCCTAAGTCAACAAAGACATAACCTAAGGACTAAGGGGCTAGTAGCACATCATACACTAGAGGAAAATAAGAAGGTTATGTTAACAAGAATCTTACCCCTGAAGAATTCAACCCAACCTATAGCCTCTATTCATAAAAGTCCATTGAATAAACTCTGGAAGGTACTTTGGCAAGTTCTAAGGAAAACTGCCAAACTCCCGAAACCTTCACTAAGTCTATGCAATCCCCTTCTACTCCTCAGGTGTCCAAAGAAGAAATTGTGTAGTCAAACGTTGGGTACAACATCATTGAAGATATGAAGAAGACATTGGCCAACGCTTTTCTTTATGATTTTTCCAAGATAGCTAGGTACCAGGAATTAATTTTCAAATCCTTTGCTACCACATTTTTAATAATAGCTTTCCTCATCCTCGAAGGATAGTTAACCGAAAATTCCAAAACTTCAATTAATCTGCAATTGGTTATCAATGTCGAACATAAATTCAAGATGCTCAACTCCTCTATTTCTTCTTACTTTTGAGATCTTCAACTACAACATGGGAAAATTTCTTGTTTATTCGGATGCGTCAACTAATGTCATGCCTTTATCAGTTGCGGAAAAGAATTGAACATCCAACCTGAGAAAACTAATGCCAAAATCATTCAATTGGATAGGTTTGAAGTCCCCATGGTGTGATAACTGAAAAATGTGATATTGATATTGTCTTCTCATTCTAGAGGGCACTAATGCATTGACATAGTGTTTGTTGACATACTAGAAGCATAGGGGTCATTTCATATTAGAGTCTAGTCGAACAAGTCCAACATCGATACTTTGCAATTGATTGGTCACATCTATGGCTTCCCTACAAAGGTAAGAACAACTAGATAAGGGTCAATGATGAACCATATATGATGCATATGGTCACTGACCTGGAAACTCTAAATGAAGTAATTAGTTTCACTTAAGAAGAGTTGGGAATGTGATTTCTAGAGATGAGCATTGGGTGTTATGAAGTTATTCCATTTCATATCCCATCAAATACATAGCTAGAACCTTTTGCCTACCCTCCAAATAAAGCTAATGAACCCTACACCATCGATGTAAATAATTTTAACATAGATGTAAGCTATGATGAAATTTGGACTTTATATTATGATGGGTCTAAGACTCAGGATGGAGTTGGTGCTGACTGTATTCTAATGGACCCCCAAAAAAAAAAATTTATATAATTTCTTATAGGTTAGAATTTTAGTGCACTAAAAACACTGTAGAATATGAGGCATTGATCCTTGGGCTTAAAAAGGATATTGATATCCAAGTTGAATGTTTGAAGGTGATTGGTGATTCTGAGATGATCACAAGGTAGGTATGAAATACTATTCATAGTCTATCACTACATTTGAAAAATTATCAACAAGACGTATGGTGCCTAATTTTCCCCTTTAAGCCTTTTGGTATCAAATATGTTCCTAGAATCAATAATATCGTTGTGGATACAGTAGTTAATTTTGCATCTAGGTTTACACCATTTAGAGATGGTTTTTCTATTGAGATTATTTATAAATCTGTTGTTCTAAATAACGAAACTAATCTTTGTGTTTTCAATGATGATTAAAAGATACTCAATTTCATGGATAACACAGATCTGTTGAAAGACATGACAATAGATGAAGAATAGCATGACACAACCTTACAAGAAGAAGTTGATCAATGTAAGGGGAACCCCATGCTTGCAAGTGTTGCTACATTAGAATAAATATTTGATTTGCCAAAATATTTTTGGAGCTCCCCAAATACAAAGACCCAGAATTCCATGCTCTCACATGAGTAAATAAAATTTGGGAAAGAAGCTAACCCCAAGTTCATCAATTTGGGGGTTGGATGTTCACTAGATGAGAAGCAAGCATTCATCAACCTATTAAGGACATATCGGGATGTGTTTACCTAGATATATGGTGACCTAAAAACATATGATATCTAGATCATCCAACACAATACCTATAAAGGACAGGGTCAAGTCGTTCCAGAAAAACCTAAGGAAATAACACCCCACATTGGAACCCCTTAATCAAAAGGAGTTGAAGAAGTTGCTAGATGCACATATTATGTTTAAATTCAAGCACTCCACTTGGGTCTCGAATCTGGCTCCCCTCCAGAATAAGTCTTGTGGAATATGATTATGAATTGATTTTCAGAATCCAAATTGGGCTTCGAATAAAGATAAATATCTGGTCCCTTCTATGGAGCAAGTTACTTAAAGATTTCCTATCTGAAATATTCTCCTTACTCGATGGTTTCTCTAGGTACAACCAAGGTTTGGTAGCTGAACCTAATCATTTGAATCCAACGTTCAGAATGAAGTGGGGAACATTCATCTTTCGATGCATGCCCACTAGTACAAAACGGCTAATTAGTTACTAAAAAAACTAAAATTTGCATATAAATGACTATTTTTTAGTTAGTGACGAGTAGTATCTAATTTACAGTATCTTATAACGCGACCAACTTTTAGTCATTTTTAGCTTAGTCATTAATTGATTGTCTCAATTTTATCATCTAGCAGTATATTTAGTCATACATTTGGTCATTAATTTAGTTATTGATTTAGTAATTAATTGCCACAATTAATGACCAAATATACAACAAAATATATTACTATATGATCATCTAAGAAAAGAAATTAATGACCAAAGAAATATGACCAAAATGTTGGTCATGTTATAAGATACTATAAATTAGCTATTAATAGTCATATATATGCAAATTCTAGTCATCGTTTGAAACCAATTAATGACCAAAGAAATATGACTAAATTTTTGTCATTTTATAAGATACTATAGATTAGCTACTAATAGTCGTATATATGCAAAATCTAGTTGCCATTTGTAATAAAAGATTAATCATTTGCTATATTCAATTATATTTTTTTGGGAGTTTGATATTCATTACATAAACGACTAATTTAGTAGTATAATATATTTGTTTCATTTATTTTCATTTATAATCATTATAAATGACTAATTTAGTCATATATTAATCTTATTTGTGTTCATCATTAATCAATATAAAATACTAATCTAGTAGTTTTAGATTGATTTTATGTGTTCATTATTGATCAACATAGATTAATTAGTATGATTTTGCGACTAAATTAAAAAAAACATCATACAATGTGAATTGGTTCATCTAATATGAAAATTCAAAATTACTAATGTTATTTAAAATAATAAACAATATCAAGTGCAACTATAAATAATTTCAATAACAAAAATCATATTATATGAACTGTCGAGTATTACAATATGAGTTTCCTACTTATCATTGATTAGACTACAATTTACACATGAAATGTTATTTCATCACTATAAAACATTATGATTGTGCTATCAAGTCATTGCAGGTGAATTCACCAACTATGAAGACTTGAACATCAACCTCTATGTGTGTGTCTTATGTGGGATATTGGCTTGAAGGGTACCACTAGACTGGTTCATTTCTCTCTCTTTTTGCATTTGTTGCTCCCGTGTTAGTGTTCTCCTCTTTCTTCAAATCCCGCTCTTTATCATCAATACTGAGTTCCTTTTCTCAAAACAAAAGAACCTAGAATGCAAAGTGTAAGACATGAAATACGATGAACACTATAATATAAATGAAAGTAAACTATAAATGATTTATATTACATATACCTCAACATCAACAATGTTAAATCCATTCTTCCCCATAAAAGAAAGAAGATCGAACAAGTTTTCTTCAATTGAGCGATAGTGGCCACTATGTGGCTAGATGACCAATATAAATAAATTAAAGTCACCATAGAAAACAACACCTTAGAAACTTAGTATTCAATCTTCAGGGAAAGCTTAGGCACAATCATGATAACTAAGTTACATGCTAAAAAGCTCAAGTTGTAAATAACTTGTTAAAATAAATAATATGAGGTGTGATGTCTAATCCTTGTCATTTTATTCACAACAACAATTTTTTGTCTAATGCATGACCTTGGTCAAGTATATTAACAACATGTTCTCAAATAACAACATGAAAGTAAACTTTTCTAATAATAATTAAAATCATTCAATACAAAATAGTTAAAAGAATTTCAAACAATATCATGTAATATTAATTTCATCTTCGAGCTTTGGTTGTTGTTTAAACAGACATAATACCAAGTACTTTCAATTTCATATTTAAAATGTAACACAAAATCGAATAAAAGTTCAAAAATAATCAAACTATAAAGATAGGATATCATGGAATGGACATTGCAATTATAAAAAAATGCTTACCTGTCCATCGATATCTTAGCACACATTCCTAAAACATTTGGTTGCCCAAGTAACCATGAGGTGAAAGAATCACAACATTAAAAACCATAGGAATACTTACTAGAAACATTTCCAAAGTCGATGGTTCAAGTGCCTGAAGGATTTCCAACAACAAATAAATCATATCCAAGACATGATCTCTATATTTTCTCGCCCTTTGGCCTTATTAATGTTGGAGCTACCTTCCAAAGGAAAATGGAAATTTCTTTCAGAAGAATTATTGGTCAAAGCATAGTAGCAATTTGGATGATGTCACAGTGTTTTAACAAAATGACATCAGATCACATCCATCATTTGAAACAAATATTTAAGCATTGCAGGAAGATTGAGATATCATTAAACCCAAATAAAAGTGTATTCGCATTATTCGAAGGCAACCTTCCATGGAGTATTATTACCATAAGCGATATAACCATTGATCATGAATGTCTGAAAGCTATTGCGCAAATCCCGCTCCTAAGCAGTAAGAAGGGTATGTAGTCTTTCCTAGGTAAAATCTACTTCCTCCCCAAGTTTATTTCTAATTTTTCTCAGATCGTTAAACCATTAAAGGTATGATAAATAAGTATGTGAGGTTTAAATGGAACCAAGAAGAAAAGGAAGCATTTGACCATACCAAGAAGGCCATTACTAAATCTCCTCTTTCTAGCTCAGACCTGAGCAAAGATTTAATTTTGTATGCTTTCGCTTCAGCTTCATATCTAACCGTGGTGCTGATGCAAAAGGATAGTATTGGTGATGAGCAACCCATATCTTTCATGACTGTCGGTCTGCAAGGTTCAGAAATAAATTACCCAAACATGGGCAAACAGGCATACAAAGTCTATAAAGTGGTTAAACATTTCTAACCCTACATCCTAAAGAATCATGTGACAATGTTCATCCCTCATCCAACTGTTAGGTAATTGTTCATCCAATAGGAGTTGGGTGAATGAAAGGCTAACTAGATGAACCACCTCCAAGTATACGATTTGGAGTGTTGGGCGTGGGATCCCCCAAGGGAAGTTTTGGCGCTTAGAGCCCAGATTTTGGTCAAAGATTGTAATTCTGATGTAAAGACTTCGAATTTTGTGGGTGTGGAGTGCATAGTTTGTAAACAAGTCATAGGGTTTTCCACCCTTAATTGTGTTATTGTAATGTCAACTGTAAAGATCTACGTAAAGATTTGTGTTATTATAGTTATAGGTCACTAGTGTTGCTTCGCTACCAATGAGCCTGGACAATACTACGACATATTCACTACCTAGAAATAAGAAACATTTTTCTATTGTTAGCGAGGTTGGACAATAGCTCGATAAATTTGTTGCATGACGTCTCTTCACAAGAATAATTTCTGGATCCTTTACCCTTTATTGAACTTTATTTTGTGTGCTTATTGGCACTTATTTATTAGGAATTTATTTTCTAGGACAAATGAGGGATCTCAACTTATTTTACATGTAAGAGAGGTTGTTTCCGATTTTTTAGAGACTTAAGCTTTATTATTTTCCCAAAATATACGTTTCTCATTAAAGTTATCCTTTCCCCTTTTCGAGTCATCGAGGGAAAACATATTTACTTAAACTATACATCCAAGCCAATAGTGAGGGTCTTGTTGTTGGAGATAGGGTGTCGTGGGTAATCATAGTTCCCCATTGAGATAAGTCTTCACATCTCACCTTGATCGTCACTTTAGAGATAGTCAAGTGTGGGCACAAACAAGAGTATAGTTTGACCGTTGGCATAGGAGTTACTACAACTCTTGGGCATTTGACTCGGGTTATGTTCATAAATTCTTTATTCAGGGTCGAACTTTTATTTGTGAACCAATCTATGATGACCCATAAGAAATAAAGGAAAATAATACTAGATGCATGGTCGAAAATAAAAAGCAAGGCTATGAATAAGGGAGGAGTGTGGAATAGACAAAACAAAAAATAAAATTATAGCACAAGGTTAGGGAAGCAACTACAAAAAATGCAATGTAAAATAGAATTTAAGGTCTTAGACATTTATGGGGAGGGGATAAACCCTCCCCTTCAAGGTTTATAAATTGTAGGTATGTTGGCCAATTTTTATCCTTAACTTGAAAGGCTCCAGTCTAGAGGCCTTGGAATTTTGTGTGCTTGCCTTTATCCTTGTGGGATTTGTTCCACTTAAGGACCAGGTCACCTATGTTCAACTCATTCTTTTGTGTGATTTATTATCAAACAGCCTCCATATCCACTTTTGATGTATGAAAAGACTCTCCCGAACCTTCTATCTCTCTTCCTCTAGTTTGATTAGAGTGTCAATTAGGTTTTGCATGGTAGGACATGGGGTGTCCCATGACTCTTGAAATAATTGGAGAGTGGGTAAGTGTAATTTTGGTGGTAAGATGGCTTCTTTCCCATAGACTAGAAAATAAGGGGAGGTCCCAAGAGATGTATTAGGGGTAACACAGTCAGCCCATAGGGCATTCGTTAAGGTGTTTTGCCAGTTTCTTTGGTGTGATAGCAAGATTTTCTTGATAACGCAGATCAAGTTTTTGTTGGTGGACTCCTCTAATCCATTTCCTTGGGGGTAGTAGTTAGCCAAATGTTTCAAAACATTATTGTTTTCCAAAGCAAAATCATATAACCTCAAATATGAATAATATGTAGCATTCAAAAAAATGAGGGAGGTTAGAACACCAAAATGGGTTATGGTGTGCTGATTAACAAAATACATTATCTCCTGAGCATTGACTTGTTGTAGATGGATGACTTCCACCCACCTTGTGAAGTAGTTCCTGGCCATGAGAATGTGCATGTGTTATTTTGGTGAATGTGGCATGATATTCCTAACAACACCTAGACCCCATTGCTGCAAAAGGTTCTTCCATTAATATAGATTGGAGTGATGTGGATGACCGTGATTATCTGCTAGTGCATTTCTCGCAAATTGAGAATTTTCGAGCATATGTGTGGGCATCCTTCAATAGGCTAGTCCAGTAGAAACCATCTCTCATTATTTTATGCATTGTGTTATTGTCGACGGAATGGATACCATCCATCCCATCATGTAGCTCCTTTCATGCCTTATGGGCTTAATCATATGCTGATCATTCAAGTAATACACCATTATGGTGCTTACAAAAAAAATTTCCTTGTACCAACTCAAAAGATGCAACTTTGAGCCTCACTGTTACCCTTTTCTATCTCACAGACAAGGTAGGAGGCAAAGTCCATTTTCCTAAATATTGCTTTAGATCGGCATACCAAGATGAAGAATCATGTGTTGATGTGAGGTCATTTTGGTACATTTCAATCTCATGATCCCATCTTTCTAGTTCTTCATTCTGCTAGTTACTAGCTTTAGTGGCTAGCTTACATAACATTTGTCTGTTGATTGTGTGATTAGGATTGGACTCCATGTTGGCTTATGGGGGCTGTTAGAGCCTAGATTTACCTTAGGTTGAAAAGGTAAGCTTCTAGGTCCACATCAAACCACGCTCAACCTCGTAGCTAGCCCTACAAGGACAGGAGAGGGCTCTCTCCAGGTCAATCCCGGAAAAAGATAATCAGATGGGGCTTGAGATAACCAATTTAACAACTAATCTTATGTTGGGTATGAAGTGCAAGGATTGCTTTGAATTTTTTGGGGGATTTTGTTGCAAAAATGGAAAGGTAAATTTGGGTCCGGGGATGAGGCATAGTTTTTGCAGAGTTCTAATTGGGGCAAGGAAGGCAATTGTTTTGATGCTTTAGAATGAAAAAATGGATGGATCAGACTGGTGAGGAGCCAAGGAGGGCAAGAGAGTCTCAATATTCCTCCTCAAACAGATGAAAACATTGAAAATTAAACAAAATTTCAAAGCAGAGCACAACAGTCTAGTGAATTCTACCTTAGTCACTCATTTGTTTAGTTTCAAAAGCAAAAAGAAGGGAAAATTATACACATAACCATCAATGAACTTACAAGTACATATAGAAAAACACCATCAAAACACAGGGCCACATGGATCCCAACAAGCGCTACAAAACCTTGGTCTTTCCTTTGCCAAAAATGCAGAGATAGAATGTACAATGATGTGCCAAGCAATCCCCAGTGTCCAACCCTGAAAATGACTCAGAAAATACATGAGGTAGACTAGCCCAACCCATTCCATTGCCTCTAGGGGTCAAGATCATCATTCTAGAAGCTGTTTCAACCAATTCTAAACGAAGCACTAAAACCTAGGCAATCAAACAACTTGCCTCTATATGATAGGAAACTTATTCATTCATTAAATTTTCACTTTTTAGTGAATGAATCTTCTAGAACAAGTAAATATGTGCCAAAATTACATCATAGTCATCAATTTACATTAAGATAGATCAATAATTACATCAAAAAGCAAAACTAGTCAAAACTAGGGGAATTTCTGAGTTGTACAGTGATCCGCAACCAGAATCTCTATGCATAGCACAACTTTGGGGCTGATTTTGCGGCACTTCTTGAAGTCCAAATTGAGCCCAAGATAGCTTGTTGGAAATCCCTACCTATCTACCTTCCAACCCAAGTGACATTTTTGGATTTGGATGTCATTTACCCCTCCAAAACTTAATTCTCCCAAGACTGCTTCCTGTGGGTGCAAAAGGTGGCAGAAAGGTCATTTTTCGCATGTTTTTGACCCTTAGGCAACCCAGAACTTGATGAAATCCTTAGGTAATCCATGAGAATGCATAAATTTTCATAAAAAATCCAAAACTGTAAAGTTTTCCTCCTAGAGACCTCCCAATTATAAGCGCGCGCCAAGTGGTGCTACACGTTGGGCGGAAAAACCTGTTTTAGACCAAAATTTTCACCAAATTTCTTTAAATTTGGGTTGGAACTTCTCTATCAACTTTCATGTTGGGATAAAGAGGCTTCGGCCAATATTTGAAGATGATCATGCTCCTTTTGCCTCTTTTGTTTCTTTGTTGCCTTCTTCAATTTTGCCTTTAGATTCCTTATTCGTGCCTTGGAACTCATGTTTCGTGCCCTATAATGGAAAACCATGTGCCTCAACAATGCTTTATCCCTATCAGCCTTATCCAGCAATCTCTCCAAGTGGATATTGATTCTCTCAAGCCAAGACTCCCGATCCTCATTAATCTCTTGCTCCAATGAAGTGAACTCAATCCTCCTCCTTTGGGCAGCTTGACGATTCTCCCAGATGTTTTGCAACTCCATGATTGCTTGCTGATCTTCAAGCTATTTGTTCCTCTGATCCAAGTATTTCATAGTCCACTTAAGACTCTCCAAGACAAGGGACAAGGCTTTGATCTCTGTCTGTTGCTCCTCGATAATCTCTCGGAGATGTGCATTTTGCGGGCCCATGTCTGTATCGTCATCCTGAACAAGAATAAAGTATCGTTCACCTAAACGCCCCTCGTCCTGCATTGGCCTCTTGCCTCTATCCTGTACCTGTACCTGTGCTACTAATGGCGACAACGAGACCCCTTCCACCCCAGGTGGAGATAGTACTTGTTGGGTTGCTGCAATGTGTATGTTTGATTGGTTTGACAAAGAGAAATAGGTGTTTTATTTCCACTGCCAAATGTCCCAAGGGAAATGAGGGACTGTGAGGAATATGGGATAGTGGGAAAAGTGGATGATGGAGTTTGCCAAGTTAAATTTAAAATGTGCAAATAATCACTTTGAGGGATGCGGGGATTTAGGGATTTTTCAAGTGATATGGAAGAGGGAGAATGATAGGGAATGATAGGATTTTAGGATAGGGAAAACAGGAAGTAGGGATATGAGTGGTTTGGGAGGTTAAAGGATAAGGGATTAACTATAATGATAGGATTATGAAGGGGAAGGGATCACAAGTGGGACAAGAAACTTGGCACCAAAATCATAACTTCAAAACACCAATTTCACAACCCCAAAGGAGCAACTTTTGATATATAGGGTTTATATTCTCACACCTTGAACCTTCAATCCCCTCTAAACAATACCCAACACAACATAAGCTAAATTCAATAGAAGAACTCTTGAACTTACTTGGAGTAGAAGAAATTGCATGTTTTTGAGTTTTGATGATAAAAGTGATATAAAGCTGGCCTATCGGCTCTGTGCCCTGCGCACAAACCCACTACGTTGTGCCCCCTGGATGCACCACGACAGTGTAAATTTACACAGAGAATTTGCGCCCAATGCGCCGCGTGGTCTATGTGCGCTGCGACCTCCTCCAACATGCCACGCGCACCTTCAATGCATTGTCTCAGCTCACAAACACAAAATTCGCTCCTCCAACACTCAAGCTGATTTCATTTGACCTCTTGGCATAGCAATGGATGTTTCAAGCAATGAACATGTCTAATGGAATGATGGGTTTGATTTTTATTGAAGCCACAATGATTTTTTGTCTTGGAGGTTCTGTGTGCCGCGCACAAGCCCAGTGTGTTGTGCCTCATGGATGCACCGCGCCAGTGGAGAAAAGCACTGTGGAAATGTGCCCAATGCGTCACGCGGCCTATGTGTGCCGCGCTCTAACCCAATGCGTTGCGCGCACCCTAAACATAGTCTTGGCTTTGAAAATCACCCTCTCACCACTAAACTTTGACTTTCTTTGATCTTCTTGGATGCAAATGACATTGAACACATAGAAATATCTTTATAAAGACATGGCTTTGGTTTTTGTTTCTCCAAAACCAATCTTTGTAATGTTTGGCATCGGTACTTTTTCACATTTTAATACAACTCTGTTTTTGAAATTTCCTTTTTGATTTTGGCTTAAATGAAGAATCTTTTGGCAATTTTTGCATGGATAGTGGCATATCTGGACAAAGGAAGACCAGGGCTACGCCTGGAGAATTCAACAACTGAAAAACTTTTGGAAATTAGATGGAAATTTATTACAAAAGACGAAACGCCAAATTTTCTTCAAAATAGAGTTTTGAAGAAAAGTCATAATCCATCCATAAGATGATGAAATTCTGTGAAATAAAAACTTCTTTAGAACCTCCCTCTGGCCTACTAGCATTATTGAACACTTTGAAGACACAATTTGTGAAACCCTAGACCTATGACTGACATGACTCTCATTGACTGTCATTGACTTTGATGAACTTTGATGAAAAGACCTGAGCCAACAGGTACAAGACATGAGGGGAATGAGTGACAAGGCCCTTCTGTCAGATTATGGAATTCCCCTAACAGAATGTGGATGAGTGAACTATATGAGACACCTAAACATGAAATGGAATAAGAGAAATGATCTCTGACGGAGGGATGTAAAGACCGACTCTAACAGGGGCCTCACCGAGGCTCGGAGTGATTTAGCCAAACAAATCCCTACACTATTGGCCCTTTCGGCATCAGCCCATGGAGAACAGACTGAAGTATCACAGTCTGTACAGTGACAATGTAGACAGTAGAAAAAACTTAGAAATGATACCTGTTGAGAAGCCGACCATTGACTGGCCCTCCGGGACATTCTTCCTCGTTCATCTCCTTTAAAAGAAAAACATTTTGCCCATGATATGCAGTGATTTTGAAGGGACCTTTCTAGAGATTTTAGAACTTACCATGCTTACCCTTTTCCTCATTCCTTGCATCCCATTTTAGCACCACTTCCTCCAATTGGAATTTGTTCACCTTCGCTTTTCTGTCATAGATCTTCTTAATCCTTTCCTGCAACTTTGATGTGTTTTGGAAAACCTCTTCTCTTTTCTGCTGCAAATGGACCATTTGATTCAGTCTTCTCTGCATATGATCTTCTTCATTGCTGGCCTCCTGAAGAAGTTTGACTACCGAAGTTGTTAGAGAGGTAGGAAACACTGTATCGATTCCATAAACAAGCTCAAAGGGAGACATACCGATGGATTTCTTTTGACTGACCCGATCTGCCCAAAGTGCATTGACCAACTTCTTATGCCAACTCTTCTTGTTAATTTCCAGCAAATTTTTAATGATGTTAACTAAAGATTTGTTAGAAGACTCCACCAAACCGTTGCCTTGTGGATGATAGGCAGTTGAGTGACCCAAAATGATTTTATACTTGTTACAAAACTCAATCATCTTCCTTGATTTGAAAGCTGCTGCGTTATTAGTGATTAACTTATTTAGGCAACCAAAACGAGACAAGATGTTATTCTCAAGGAATGAAATAATTACCGCATCCTAGCTTGTCTGGTGGGAATTGCTTCGATCCATTTCGTGAAATAATTTGTTGCCGTGAGAATCCATCGATGCTGACCGGAAGAAACAGGATGAATTTCACCAATGAAATCCAACCCCCACTTCTAAAAGGGGGCACTCACCTCAATGGGCTTAAGGGGCAAAGGCTGTAATTTCTGCCTTCCTTCAAAAACCTGACATTTATGATAGCTCTTGACAACCTTATATACATCAGCAAACAATGTCGGCCAATAGTATCCCACTCTCAGAATTTTTTTCGTCGTTGTTTTTCAAAACAGGTGACCGCCACAATCTCCTTTGTGGAAATCCTCCATGGCCTGCTTTGCTTCTTCCTCCACCAAACAATTAAACAAAATGCCACCGATATCTTTCCAATAAAGTGGAGAATTTATAATGAAAAACTTAGCAGCCTTTAATTTGAGAGTTCTACTTTTGTTTCTAGTCATGCCAGGTGGTGGTGATAAATTTTGCAGAACATATATGATATCTGAATACCATGGGGAAAGAACAAACATTTTCGATACCTGAATTGATGATCCTTCCTCACTCTCATCAGACATAGCAGTGATCATATTTATGTCTAAGGCGTGCAAGTTTGATTCAGCCATTAACTTTGCCAATCCCTGTCCTTTAACAAGCTTGGTGGGCTTTATCTCCACATCGTAGTCCAACAAAGCTGCAATCCACTTGCCTCGTCTTCCTTCTGGATCTGTCTGCACTAAAACATCCTTGACAACAATGTTAGGAACATAAGCCAAAGTATGAGAATGCAGAACATATACCCGAAAATCTTTCAATGCTTTCACAAGTGCCAGGGCTTGCTTTTCAATGATGTTGTACTTCAGGGCTGCATCTCTTATTGTTCGGTTGAAAAAAGCAATTGTTCTTTCATGCTCATCCCTTTTCGCATTAGTACAGCTACCATTGTATGCTCCGAAGCAAAGGAAAACAATATAAAATCCTGAGTGTAATCCTGGCTGATTAGAACTGGAGCTGAAGAAAGAGCCAATTTTACTAAATTGAAAGATTTTACCGCCTCTTCCATCCACTTCACTTGGATGTCCTTCTTAAGAATGTTTGTAATCTCTCTTAGGTGTTCAACAAGGTTAGGCACAAAGCGGTGTAAAAAATTCATCTTACCATTACAAGATTGAATCTCCTTCTTGTTCCGGGGAAGATCAATTTGCTAAATCTCTTCTACACGTGCTGGATCAATACGAATGCCATCTTTTAAGATCATGTGCCCAAGTAGTTTGCCCTTATCCATTGCAAACAAGCTCTTCTTTGGATTCAGTGATGCACCATATTTTCTGCACTTTTGAAAGACAATTTTCAAATGATACATGTGTTCTTCATCTGATTTGGAAAACACTGTCAGATCATCAAGGTACACAACTGAAAAGACATCCTTCTCATTTGTGAAAGCCAAGTCCATTGCCCGTTGAAATGTGGCACCCGCGTTCTTCAAACCGAAAGGCATTTTAGCATAATGAAAGTTCCCCACGGAGTGGTGAACGCTGTTTTATCCCGGTCATCTTCATGGACCAAAATTTGGTTATATCCATAATAACCATCGAGTAGTGACATTTGAGATGCTCCAACTACTCGCTGAAGTATATGATCCATTTTGGGCAATGGATAATTATCCTTTGAAATGAAAATCTATTTAGATACCTAAAATCAATGCACAAGCAAATCTCACCTGTCTTCTTTCGTACGGGCACCAAATTAGAGATACAATCGAAAAATCTGATGGGAACAATGATTCCTGATTTGTACAACCTCTTTATCTCCTTCTTAATTGATGGCAATAGTTTTGGATTTAGCCTTCTCAACTTCTGTCTGAAAGGTTTCTGATGAGGCTTAATGGGAATAGTGTGCTGAATTATATTGGTATGATATGTCTTCAAGTCAGAATAATCCCAAGCAAAGACATCAACAAAAGATGACAACAAACTGATATATTTGGCTTTTACCTTTTGTGGCAATGCTTTGGATAGTTTTACCATTTTTGGATTTGTAGCTGTTCCAATATTGACCTCTTCAACACCCTTTTCTGTTGGCTGCAATGTTGGTTTGCGAGCTACATCATCTTGATCAAAGAGTTCTTCTAAAGGTATCAAGCCTTTAGGAATAATGTTATCCTTTAGCTGCAACACTTCCATTTGATTGATCTGCACATCATCTTCACCATCATCGTGTTCTACATCAATTGGGGTATCTTTGAACTTACCTTTGTTTTGTAGAAAATCATCAATCTCCTCATATCTTGGAAAACTTGCCAATATCTCTGATTATCCAGGACAGTTGGACATGGATTTTGAATTTATTACTGGAGTTCATTGGAATCTTCAAACTACTTGCTGCCTTAGCAAGTGCATCAGCAATGCGATTTTGAATATGAGGCACACACGTCAAGGTATAATTTGAAAACAATTTCAGGATATCTAGGACTGCATTTTGATAAGCTCACATCCAAGGATGTTTTGCTTGATATTTACCTTTAACTTTCTTAATCACCAATTCAGAGTCGCCATATGCTGCAATCCGCTTAGCCTTCAACTTTCTTAGAATTTTTAGGCCAACAATCAAAGCTTCGTACTCAGCCTCATTGTTCGAACAATCAAAAGCTAGCTTGTAAGAACATACCCGCACATTGCTAGGCACTTTGTTCAGAGCAGAAAAAGGACTGTGTACCCAAATACCAATTCCAGCACCATTATTTCCCACTGCACCATTGAAATCCATGGTCCAGATGCCCTCTTCATCTTCTTCTAAGTGCTGAAATTTTGCTGGCTCTGTTTTTCCTGCTTGCTGTCTATTATCTTCAGCTGATTACTCAATGGTGTTTCGTTGTTCTTGTCCTTCTTTCCTTAGAACTTCTCTAAAATTCTCTGTTATTTCTGGAATGCTTTCTCCTTCTACTAACTGACTATCTATATCATTGAAACTATCTGAATACAAAACGAAAGACTCTAGATCTGTATGTACATAATTAATTGGATGATTAATTGGTTTCTCCTTGCTTATAATCATGTATTTCATTTTTTGTTCCCGATACAATTTTCTCATTTGGCCAAACACAAGAATCATTGCATAAGAAAAATCTAGTTGTAATGTCCCTTTCAATTTCGCTCCCCAAGACCTGGAAAGAAGCATACCAAATCTGGGAGGAATGTCCGCCATAACAATATCCATCAAAACATTCTTCGTTGGGATTTGAGCCAGACTTACAACCAAATCTTTGATGAGCCCAATACATCTTACTCTGCTGGAATCAAATGAATAAAGATCATGTTATTTCCTAGTGATTTCCAGACCCAACTTCTCCATGATAGCTTTCGGCATAAAATTGTGGGAAGCTCCGAAATTGAACATAGAATTATGCAACAGAAAATCATGCAACCTCAAACTGATATAGAAAGGTGGCACATCACTATCTAGAGACTCACCATTCAATGCTGGCCCAAAAATCAATTCGGGTTGATCATCTTCGACATTCACCATATAAGACATTGGATCAAAATTCAAAATTTTATAAACTTGCCCTCTATAACTACTCTTCTTCATTATTTCAGTCAAGGGAATGGACACCTTCAATTTAGAAATTTCATCTTCTAAACTAAAAGCTGAAATCTTTTCTACCTCTATGACTGGGACATCTTTTTTTTCCTTTTCCTTCAGTACAATTGGCTGATTTGATTTTTCTACTGATGGTGATTTGCTAATACTAGGATCAACTGCCTCTTTCCCTTTCTTTTGTACAATAGGTGAATCACTCTTTGATGATGAAGCTTCTTTCCTCTTCTGAATTGGGTTAACAGGCACATCTCTGTTTCTAAGTGAATATTGCCGCTGATGGGCAGACAAAGCAGTCATATAACCTCTTTGGTACTCATCTGATTCTTCTTCCAAAGCGGTGTCATTCGCTAGAATGAAATCTGCATCTTTGTGTACAGCGGAACTTTCCGCATACTCCTCCTCTTCAGTAATATAAATGGGCAAATCATCTAGAATGAAAAAGTGATTTTCTTCCCCTATCACATTCTCTTCCTCATCGGATTCCAGTCCATGCACAAAATTTTGCTGCAGAGGTGGTTGTACTGGCTGCTGGGCTGTTTGATCTTGGGCTCATTATTCTCTTTGTTTGATTCTATAATGTGGCTACTACTGACCATAGAAGTTAGGATTTCTAACTTGTGGTTCAGGTTTATCAAGTTTCACTCTTTCGAACATCTGCTCCACCTTCCAATGTAATTGATCTGTCGAAGACAACTCTTCTTTTATTGTGACTTTCTTTTCTACTCTTGCTCTAGCCCTCTTGGCTAGCAGATTTTCTTCAACACTGGCCGCGATCTTCTGCATATTTTCCATTGTGGCAGGCTCTCTCTCTCTTAGTTGATAAGCCATGTCAACATCAAAACCATCCAGAAACTTCATCATGGCTAGCCCCACGGGTGGCCTTAGATGATAAGGAATTCCTGTGTAAACTGAATTGAATCTAATGCAGTAATCCTGAACAGACTCACCGACATTTCGCTTGATATGCTCATATTCTTGAAGGATCTGAAGTGGATTTTTCTTGATTTCCCAACGATCTAAAAATTGTCTTTGCAGATCATCCAATGTAGGAATACTAGCAGTGGGCAAGGCTCTGAACCATTTCCGAACTTCACCACTAAATGTTTGTGCAAACAATCTCATTGTTACATTTTCTGCATCGATCTCATGAAGGTCACAGAAATCTTCCATTCTGTCCACATGTTGCTGAGCGGTAATGCTGTGAGGAGTGCCATCAAACAAAGGAATTTTTCTCTGATAATCTGCGGGCATATCATCTAAAACTTGAGGCAGCGCGAGAGGGGAAAAACGGGCAACCATCACTCTTGGTGGATTTGGCCTTGGGGATTTTGGAGGAGTGGGTGCGGTTGATGTATGAGTTGTATGAGGTGGGGTGTGTAGAGGAGAAGCGATTTTGGATGTAGAAGGAGTAGATGGAGGCGAATTTACTACAGACTTTTGATATGTGACAATCGGCTGCACGGGGATAGTGGGAATAAAGGGTGGTTTGGTGGGACTCTTTGTGTTGAATGCCATGATGGAAGATCCAAGGGTGGCAGATGCAACTTCTAAGAAATAAGCAATATTTGAAGCCTCAATTTCAGTCTGGAGCTGTCTTAAAATAAAATTCTCAATGGCCTTATTGGATTTTTAAACTTCAAGAGCTGCAACAAAGTCCTGATTTGGGACTATGGAACCAATAGCACTTTTGGATTTCGTTTGAAACAATGATAACTCAAAATGTGCATCAAAATCAAGCTCTTCAAGATACTTGAAAATTGCAGGGCATGAATGGGATTTGAACATGGGAGTTTTAGAACTCTCTTGACGAAGAAGTCTTGGAATCAAATTGGGATTTTCATAGACAGGAGGAGGATTTGGATCTAGATTAGCTCTAGTATATCTCCTTGAAGCTAGTGTGCTTTTTCAAAAGATCAAATGGACATAAACAACTTTCTCAACCTACCAAATCCTAAGCTTATCATGCACATCTTAGAATCATCACATACACTGAGGTGTTTGCAGGTTAGATTTTTCGTTAATGAGACTAGACCGAAGATTGACTAAGATAGCATTTATCTACTTGCGCTAATGCAAAGAAAAAGCATTTCGGAGGCTACCTGGATAATCTTCAGACTCCGTCTGTAGTTTCAAAATGAAGAATACTAATAAATAATCAAATTAGTGCTCCCCAGTGGAGTTTCCACTATGTTAGACCCTAGATTTACCTCAGGCTGAAAAGGTAAGCTTCTAGGTCCACATCAAACCACGTGCAGCCTCATAGCTAGTTGTACGAGGAAAGGAGAGAGATCTCTCTGGGTTAATCTCGGCAAAAGATAATTAGATGGGGCTTGAGATGACCAATTTAACAACTAATCTTAGGCTAGGTATGAAGTGCAAGGATTTATTTCAATGTTTTGGGGGATTTTGTTGGGAGAAGGGAGAGGCAAATTTGGGTCTGGGGATGAGGCACAGTTTTTGCAGAGTTCTGATTGGGGAAAGGAAGGAAATTGTTTTGATGCTTTAGAATGAAAAAATGGATGGATCAGACCGGTGAGGAGCCAAGGAGGGCAAGATAGTTTCAAGAGTCCTCCTCAAACAGATGAAAACATTGAAAATTAAACAAAATTTCAAAGCAGAGCACAACAATCCAGTGAATTCTACCTTAATCACTCATTTGTTTAATTTCAGAAGAAAAAATAAGTGAAAAAGATACACATAATCATCAATGAAATTACAAGTACATAGAGAAAAACACCATCAAAACACAGCGCCACATGGATCCCAACAAGTGTTGCAAAACCCTGGTCTTTCCTTTGCCAAAAATGCAGAGATAGAATGTACAATGATGTGCTAAGAAATCCCCAGTGTCCAACCCTGAAAATGACTCAGAAAATACATGATATAGACTAGCCCAACCCATTCCCTTGCCTCTAGGAGTTGAGCTCATCATTCTAGGAGTTGTTTCAACCAATTCTAAATAAAGCACTAAAATCTAGGCAATCAAACAACTTGCCTCTATATGATAGGAAATTGATTCATTCATTAAATTTTCACTTTTTAGTGAATGAATCTTCTAGAACAAGTAAATATGTGCCAAAATTACATCATAGTCATCAAGCTACATCAAGATAGATCAATAATTACATCAAAAGCAAAACTGGTCAAAACTGGGTGAATTTCTGAGATGTACAGTGAAAAATAGGCAAAAATCCTCTATGCGCCGCGACCAGAATCTCTATGCATAACACAACTTTGGAGCTGATTTTGAGGCACTTCCTAACGTCCAAATTGAGCCTAAGATAGCTCGTTGGAAAGAACTACTTGTATACTTTCCAACCCAAGTGAAATTTCTGGATTTGGATGTCATTTTCCGCTCCAAAAATTCATTCTCCCAAGACTGCTTCCCGTGGGTGCAAAAGGTGGCAGAAAGATCATTTTTAGCATGTTTTTGACCCTTAGGCAACCCAGAACTTGATGAAATCCTTAGGTAATCCATGAGCATGCATAAATTTTCATAAAAAATCAAAAAATGCAAAGTTTTCCTCCAGAAGATCTCCCAATTATAAGCGCGCGCCAAGTGGCGCTACGCGTTGGGCGGAAAAACCTGTTTTAGACCAAAATTTTCAAAATTGACAAAATTTTCCCCAACTTTCTTGAAATTTGGGCTAGAACTTCTGTATCAAGTTTCATGCTAGGCTAAAGAGGCTTCAGCCAATATCTGAAGACGATCATGCTCCTTTTTCCTCTTTTGTCTCTTTGTTGCCTTTTACAGTTTTGCCTTTAGATTTCTTATTCGTGCCTTGGAACTCATATTTCGCGCCTTGTAATGGAAAACCATGTGTCTCAACAATGCTTTATCCCTATCGACCTTATCCAGCAGTCTCTCCAAGTGGATTTTGATTCTCTCGAGCCAAGACTCCCGATCCTCGTTAATCTCTTGCTCCAATGAAGTGAACTCAATCCTCCTCCTTTGGGCAGCATGACGATTCTCCCGAATGTTTTGCAACTCCATGATTGATTACTGATCTTCAAGCTGTTTGTTCCTCTGCTCCAAGTATTTCATGGTCCAATTAGTCCTCTCCAAGTCAAGGGACAAGGTGTTGATCTCTGTCTGCTGCTCCTGGATGATCTCTCTAAGATGTGCACTTTGCGGGCCCATGTTTGTATCTCATCCTTAACAAGAATAAAGTCCCGCTCACCTGAAGGCCCCTTGTCCTACATTGGCCTCTTGCCTCTGTCTTATACCTATACCTGTACCTGTACCTGTGCTGATGGCGACAACGAGATCCGTTCCACCCCAGGTAGCGATAGTACTCGTCGAGCTGCTGCAAACAATCCCCTCGTGCCTCTCTAATAGGTGACATATGTCGGCACACCAATATTCTCTGCCTCCTGTCCTCCATGCTGATGTGAAGGTTCACCCGCATCATGGACAACCTCCTTATGAGTTGCTGAAGCTGTGAAGAACTCACGGGAAATGAAGTCTTCCCATGTGATACCCTGCAGGCCACGCTGATGTACAACAATGATCTTGATGAGTGCATAGTGATAAATGCTATTTAACTGCTGTTCAGGAGTCTTCTTCTGCACAAGAGTGGTCATCCTCTCGATGTTTCGGCACATGAAATATGGAATGTTCATCAACCTCACTCTCGTGAAATGCATCAATAACCTGATATGGTATGCATAGAGGCGTGAGAAGAGGCTTTCACAACTGAAGTATCTGATAATGAGTCTCATCAATGGTGCATAATCTTCCTTCAGAAACCGGAACAGGAATACCCTGCTGAGCTGCCTCAAATAGCTAGGCCTGATGTAAGGTTCATAATATGCTCTATCCAGCTGCTGCCTCTTGTTCCACTTTTCGCCTATATTCCGTATCCCGGTGGCCTGAGAGATGGTTTCTGGTGTCAAAGTGAAGTTTACTCCAACAAGAGTAACCTAACCATCATGCAAATGCAAAACAAACAACCGAACTAATTCCGGATGATGCTGGATCTGAGAATCATCTCACAATACGGAAAGCATGACTATTGCTGAAAGCATGTCATTGCAAGCGGGCAGGCCTGCAATTGAGTCAAGGAAGTGGGCTCTTCTCTGACATGTCTACCACCCTTACGAGGCCTTCTCGGCACATTAAGCTCAGTGGTTGAGTCACTGTCTTGCTCATATTCTTGCTCATATGATGAATCTGTCATTGTCATGGTGCTGCAATGTGTATGTTTGATTGGTTTGACAAAGAGAAATAGGTGATGTGTTTTCAATGCCGAATGTGCCAAAGGGAAATGGGACTGTGAGGAATATGAGACAATGGTAAAAGCGGATGATGGAGTTTGTCAAGTGAAGAAATGTGCAAACAGTCACTTTTAGGGATGTACGGATTTGGGGAATCATATGGGAATGATATAGTGATAAATGAGATATGAGAGGGAGAATGATGATAGGGACTGATATGATTGTAGAATAGGGAAAATGGGAAGCTGGGATATGAGTGGATTGGGCAGTTAGGGCATGGGAAAAGATCACAGGTGGGAAAGGAGAGTTGGCACCATCATCATAATTTCAAAACACCAAATTTAAAACCCCAAAGGAGCAACTTTTGATATACACATAGGGTTTATATTTTCAAACTTTCAAACCTTTGAATTCTCCCTCCAAACAACACCCAACACAAGTTAAATTCAATAGAAGCACGCTTGAACTTAGTTGGAGCAGAAAAAATGGCGTTTTTGTGAGTTTTGATGACAGAAGCGGCATAAAACTGGCCTGTATGCTCTATGTGCCGTGCACAAACCCAGTGCGCCACGTCTCCTGGATGCGCTGCGACAGTGGAATTTTACACTGAGAATTTGCGCCCAATGTGCCACGCGGCCTGTGTGCGCCGCAACCTCCTCCAATGAGCCGCGCGGCCCTTCAACGCACAGTCTCGGCCCTTCAAACACAAAATTCGCTCCTCTAACCCTCAAGTCGATATCCTTTGACTTCTTGGCATAGCAAAAGCAATGAACATGTCTAATGGAATGATAGGTTTGATTTTTATTGAAGCCATGATGATTTTTTGTCTTGGAGGTTCTGTGTGCTCCACGCAAGCCCAGTGCGCCGCGCCTCGTGGATGCGCCGCGCCAGAGGAAAAATGCACTATGGCAGGAGGCCCGATGCGCCGCGCGACCTATATGCGCCGCGCTCTAACCTAATGCGGCGCGCGCACTCCAAACACTGTCTCGGCTTTGAAAATCGCCCTTTCACCACTAACTTCAACTTTCTTTAATCTTCTTGGATGCAAATGACATTGAACACATAAATATCTTTATAAAGACATGGCTTTGATTTTTGTTTCTCCAAAACCCATCTTTGTAATGTTTGGCATTGACACTTTTTCACATTTTAATATAACTCTGTTTTTCAAATTTCCTTTTTGATTTTTGGCTAAACGATGACTTCTTAGTTGATTTTTTGCAAGGATGGTGGCGTTGAACTTTGGCAAAGGATGACCAGGGCTGCGCCTGGAGATTTTAACAACTGAAAAACTTTTGAAAATTACATGGCAATTTATTACAAAACGAAATGACGAATTTTCTTCAAAACAGAGTTTTGAAGAAAAGTCATAATCCATCCATATGATGATAAAATTTTGTGAAATAGAACCTCGCTTTGGCCTACTGGTATTATTGGACACTTTGAAGACACAATTTGTGAAACCCTAGACCTATGACTGAAATAATTCTTGTTGATTAAAAGACTAAAACAAGACTGTAAGTGACTTTAAAACTTGATTTTGATGAACAGACCTGAGCCAGCAGGGCAAGGCGCGAGGGGTAATGAATCACAAGACCCTTCTGTCAGATTATGGCATGCCCCTAGCGGAATGCAACTAAGTGAATCGAGTGAGACACCTAAAAATGAAATGTAATAAAGAGATTTTGATCTCTGACGGAGGGCTGAACAGACCAACTCTAACACAATCCTTGGGTACAATAGCTTTTAATTTTCAAGAACTTTTCATGAAATTTATTGTGGAAGGAAAGGAAGTTGAATTAAGGGGTATTGCAGGGAAATCGGGACAGATAATCAGCTTTAACGGTATGACAAAGCTTCTAAAAAAGGAACAAAGAGGCGTAATTGCACAATTATGTTCGCTAGATGTTTCCACATTGGAATCATATATTTCTCCAGATCTCCAAAAAGTCTTGGACAATCATTCCAAGGTATTTGAGACTCCCAAAGGTCTCCCACCTATTCGTGATCATGATCATGCTATTCATCTGATTCCAGGAAGTGTTCCTGCAAACATCAGGCCGTACAGATATCCCTATGCCCAAAGAGTGAAATTGAACGTATGGTTGCAGAAATTCTAGAGGCTGGTATAATTCAACTAAGTCAAAATTCTTTCTCTACTCTAGTAGTATTGGTGCACAAGAAGGATGGATCATGACGCATGTGTCCGGATTATAGGGAGCTCAACAAGCTCACTATTAAAGATTAGTTTCCCATTCCTGTCATTGATGAATTACTGGATGAATTGCATGGATCAATTTACTTCACCAAGTTGGATCTTCGTTCAGGAAATCATCAAATCAGAATAAAGACTGAAGACATTCAGAAAACAACATTTAGAACTCATGAAGGTCATTATGAATTTTTGGTCATGCCTTTGGGCCTTACCAATGCACCCTCAACATTTCAAGGTTTGATGAATTCATTTTCAAACCATTCCTTAGAAAATTTGTGTTAGTATTTTTTGATGATATACTAATCTATAGCAAGTCTTGGAAGGATCATGTTGAACACGTTGACAGGGTGCTACAACTATTGGAGGAGAAACAATTATATGCAAAGATCCAAATGTTTCTTTGGAGTACAAGAGGTGGAATATCTGGGTCATATTGTATCTCATGAAGGAGTTAAGGTA
Source organism: Pinus taeda (assembly GCA_000404065.3). Classification (NCBI taxonomy): domain Eukaryota; kingdom Viridiplantae; phylum Streptophyta; class Pinopsida; order Pinales; family Pinaceae; genus Pinus; species Pinus taeda. Next base: position 15,038 of record APFE031303859.1, on the reverse strand, counting down.
GACCCTAGCAAAATTAAAGCCATTAAGGAATGGAAAATTACCACATCCATAAAGCATCTGCGAGGATTTCTTGGGTTGACAGGGTATTATCGCAAGTTTGTTAAGAATTATGGGAGAATAGCAGCACCTCTAACAACATATTGAAGAAAGATGCATTTTCATGGACTCTAGAAGCAACAAAGGCCTTCGAACATCTTAAAGAGGCAATGTGCCAAGCACCTGTCTTAGCTAACAGTCTTCACAAAAACCTTATTGTGGAATGTGATGCTTCAGGAAATGGAATTGGTGCTGTTTTAATGCAAGATGAAAGACCCATTGCTTTTGAAAGTCGTCCAATCAAGGGAAAGTTTTTACACAAAGCTATTATGAGAAGGAAATGTTGGCAATACTCCATGCACTTAAGAAATGGTGACCCTACCTAATGGGAAGACACTTCAAGGTAAAAACGGATCATGATAGCCTTAAATACTTTTTAGAACAAAGATTATCCTCTGAAGAGCAACAAAAGTGGGTCACAAAGATGTTGGGTTATGACTTTGAAATCATCTACAAAAAAGGGAAGCAAAATGTGGTGGCAGATGCACTCTCAAGAAAGGATGAGGATGTGGAAGCATTGTTGTGTGCCATTTCTATTATCCACCAGATTGGATAAATGAAGCAAGGGAGGAATGGAAGAATGACGAAGAACTGTGGGCACTTATTCGAAAGCTACAACAAGATTCCAGTACGTCTGATACATTTAGCTGGAAAAATGATTCGTTATGGTACAAAGATCGCTTATACCTCTGTAAGAATCCCCAGCTAAAACAAAAGATTCTTATGGAATTGCACACGTCTCCCTTAGGAGGGCACTCAGGATTTTTAAAAACTTACCACAGGGTTAAGAAGGAATTTTTTTGGGATGGCCTTAAATCAGATATCAAAAGTTTGTGGCAAAATGCTTGGTTTACCAACAAAATAAAGTTGAAACAATTAAGACACCGGGTCTATTACAACCTTTATCCATTCCAAGCCAACGTTGGGAGGAGGTTTCAATGGATTTTATCACAGGTTTACCAAAGTCTGAGGGAAAGAGTGTCATCATGGTGGTAGTTGACAGACTTACCAAGTATGCACACTTTTGTGCATTATCACATCCATTTAAAGCCAGTAGAGTTTCTACTGCATTTATGGAAACAATTCAAAAGCTACATGGAAACCCAAAGATTATTGTAAGTGACAGAGATCCCATTTTCACTGGAAATTTTTGGACATAATTATTTTCTTGTCTTGGTACTCAGTTAGCTCATAGCTTATCTTAGCATCCTCAATTTGATGGAAAAACTGAGATAGTAAACAAATGTTTGGAAGGATATCTTCGTTGCTCTGTATTTGATAAACAAACACAATGGGTCCAATGGTTTCCTCTGGCTGAATGGTGGTATAACACTTGCTTCCATACGGCAACAAAAATGACCCCATTTATGGCACTTTATGGGTATCAGCCACCATCCATCACATCATATTTAAGAGAAAATTCTAAGGTTCAAGCAGTGGAACATCACATCGAACATCAACAACAAGTCCTCCACTCTTAAAGCATAACCTCGTGTTGGCACAAAATAGAATGAAACAACAGGCAGATCAACATCGCAGTGAAAGAAGTTTTGATGTAGGTGATTGGGTATTCTTAAGGCTACAACCATATAAGAAAATGTCCCTCAAGCAAGCTAAGAAGGATAATAAATTATCACCAAAGTTTTATGGTCCGTACAAGGTGTTGCAAAAAATTGGTACTATGGCATACAAATTGGAGCTTCCTGCAGCTTCTCGATTGCACCCAGATTTCCATGTTTCATGTTTAAAGAAGGTTATAGGCGACAAGCTCCCAGTTCAAACAATGTTGCTAGAACTTGACGAGGAAGGAAAAATTATATTGGAGCCGGAAGTATTCACAGAAACAAGAACTCGACAGCTACGAAATCAGTCAATTTCAGAGTATCTTATCAAGTGGAAGAACTTATCTACTGAAGATTCCAAATGGGAGGATGATAATTTTATACAGAAGCATCCAGAACTACTCAAGTGTTGAGGAAAACACTTTTTTAAGGAGAGGGGCATGTTGGGTCCCTATAATACTAGTGATTAGCACATTAATATGGTAGTTGTACCCCTTATTAATATTGTTGTGCCCCTACTGTCACCATATTGTTATTACTGTGCCACATAGAATCCCTCTAGTGTTATTTTTGTGGCTTTATATTATTATTATTGTTAGGTCGGTTGGGTCATATTGTGACTCCTTAGACTCCTATATATAGAAAGGAGTTTTTGTCATTTGAATCATCGAAGAATTGTTCATTTATGTAATGTAAAGGAGGTTTCCCCCTCGAAAAGGATGAATTCTAAGGCGTTTATCTATCTTTTCTATCTTTTCTTGAGCTGGTTTCATAACAAAGAAGAGTAGAGAAATTGTCAAAAGTATAAAGTACCTCCAATTAATGGGATGTGTCATATGTTGTTAACCATAATTGGCACTTCGTGTGGCCTTATGATAATGCTCAAATAGACACCTTCATGAATTATGAACCACATGAGTAGATCAATGGCGTCGATTCTAATAATGGGTTTAAAAATATTTCACAAGAATCTAGGTCAACATTCATTCTTAGGAACGTCAATATATTACAAAGATATTCAAATAAAAGTAATTTCATAGCCATAATCTCGTGTCAAATGTAAATGGGTGTAATTTTTTCGAAACAAAGAGTTTAGAAATTGGTCATTTGGTGCACTAGTGAATGAGCTATTATTTAGTTATGGCATTTACTCATTTGAGTTGGAGCTTAGCAATTTAGTGCTTTGTCCAATAGACAAAATGGAGGATTTAAAACTAGTTCTATCCTAATAGTTGAATGTATTAATAAATTTGAATGTTTTCCAACACAAATGAAACAAAATCACAACATTAATACCTTGGGTGTAAAGGTGAATTTGGTTGATCAATGTTCTCGAGTGTCAAATTATATTGCCATGGGATCGGTTTCAAATGTTTTATAAGGAGAGATACTACACTTTGCACCGCTATATGTTAATGAATTTGGAGTTTCAATTGAGAAAGTTTTCATTTAATGTGATATATGTTACATATTAGAAGGTTCTATATAGAAATGGCCCGGAAATCATGCAACTTAACCTTAGTGGAAAGCCTTATATATCATATTTGACAGTTATTTCAAACATTTTTATATTGCAGAATATATAATTAAACTACCTATGCATTTAATATGTCAATCCAAGACTCAAATTCTAGTAAGATATCATTGTATTATGTATATACATTATAGGTGCTATGCACTAGTTTACTAGTCCAAGAAAAAAAATTGCAATGATAAATGATGTTCACACTTTGATGAATTATAGGACTCAACTGTAGAGAATGGAATGGAAATCACATTTGTTAAATTTAACAAAATTTTAACCGTTAAGAAATTAGGATAGATTAAATTGAATTAAATGTTATGTTTTAATTAAAAATGTTTTGAAATCAATTAACTCATATGGGCACAATGACCTTTATGAACTGAAAAATGAAAAAGAAAAGGAATTGGAAATGCAATTATTATGTTTGGGTGGGCCATACCTTGAGAGAATAAAAGTTTTTGGAAACTAACTCAAAAGCACTAAAATAATGAGACACTATTTTCGTCATACTTATATAAGATATTGAACATGTTGTAAATATCTAACCTCAATTATACATTAATTCACAATAGTCATTATTAAAATAATTATAATTATGTCATTCTATCTATTATTTCCCCACTCAATAATGGTAGGGGCTATGTATACTAAGAACTTGTACACTAATCATTACAAGATGACATGGATATATGTAACGAGTTAACAAATTTTTTTTTATCAAACCAAGTTGAGAATCAAAGACTCTTAAGTCGGTTACATTATGTTGTCTTATTCTCATGTATAAAACAAAACGTGAAGCACTTTCTCAAGTAAAGGAGTAGAAAAAAACTTATTGATTAATCAATACCACTTGTCATCATTCAATCATGCTCACAAGGAGACAAGAGCATATCCCATAAAATCCTTTTAGGACTTCTTCTCATAGGGATCTATAATAGAGCGGTTTATACTTGAACTTTGCTTCATCCCATGCATGGCTTGCTAATCAAGAGTGAAACAACTTATGGCATTTTATATCATCTAACAATGGTTTTTTAGCACCATATATTTATCATAAACATTATGTTACCTCAATTGACCAAAATGTATCCAACATCTTGTATCACATCCTTGTTTCTTTTTCTTCCACGCTTCTTTTCTTCCTTTTGCTTTCTAGGTGAATCCTTAAAAGACTGTGTGTGGATCCTTAAGTTGGAAGACCATGAGATTTGATACAAATTCCCCTTGCAATTTATTATCTTTGGGCATGCTTGGTGAAGAAGATGGACATGCTAATGTAGAATGGTTTGAGGATCTATTCCTTTTAATTCCTCCATAATGGTAGAAAGGGTTATCTCACCAAGATCCATGTCTTTAAGTGCACCTTGAGAAATAAATTCATTTACATCTGATATTTCTTATTTCTTTGGTTCGTGACTTTTCTTATGGATTTTCTAAGGGCTTTCTCTTCGGCGTTGCCATATTTTGATGTATTTCCACATTTTTGCGAGACCTGCTTGATTGTTTTATTATTATTATTATTATTTTGGCAACATTTTGAATAGATTCAAACTTGTTTATGGACTGAAGGTTCTCCTTAGATTACATTGCTGCTAATGGACACTTGTTCCTTCTTCTTGAGTTACCTTTTTCAAAATCTCAATCATCATTTTAGCCAAATTGTTCTAATGGTATCTCTTTCTGCATTAAATGGAAATCATGAAATAAGTGGTAATATTCATAACAATGCTTGCAATGAATGGTACATGCTCATAATTGAATGATTGATTCTAGATATTATCTTGATAATATATGTCAATCAAGGTAGGAAGACAATAATAAATGTTCATATAGACACAAATACGTTTTCCCCTTCTTGTTTCTTATGATATCTTGACAATGCTACAATTGCATAACCATGAATTCCCTCAAGGGTTTCCTCCTACCAAAATCTCATGGGAGAGGGAAAAGATGAGATGATATTAGAGCCACAAGGAAATATTTTTTCTTTAGGTTGTATTTCTCAAAAACCAACATGAATAATAATGCATTATTGAAGAAAGAGGGGCCATTTTCAAATACTTTGGTTCTTTCGCCCATATTTTCAAAAACAATAATGAATAAGGTTTTAGATCCTAGATCAATATTTATCTGTCTTTTGTGTTGCTATTTATTTTCAATCCACCAAAATAGGGATTTTTCAAAAGGCCATATGCCAATAAATTTGGAGATTAGAGCATGATTTTTCATGAACTAAATTTATTGGATTTCACCTTGCATTCAAGATCCTACATATATTTTGGAAGGCAACTACCTAGGTTCCCACTTTAGCAAAAAGCACCCAAAGTTGGCTTCTCCCTTGTAGGGGCTGCATTTATGATAGTGTGATTGGATGCCCTTGATGATGATTGATGAAGTGTATTTCTGTGAGTTATTGTAGGCCCCAAAGGATGACATATCCCATGAGACCACATTATGGTATGAGGTGATTGCACCCCTCCCTGAAGAATTTTCCATTGCAGTATAGAATTACCAGACCGGTAAGCAGTAGATGCTAAAGCCTAGATCCTCACCTTTTATCAAAAAGTAGACACCAAGAGCTTTCCTCTAATTTTATCTTTAAGTGTGAGAATTCAATTTGCATTATTCTCTTTTTGCGAAGGACATGGGGTGAAGCTAGGTAAGTGGATCATTAAAGTTGTTTCAAATTTGGGAGGGAGAGGATCAATGAACAATTAATGGTGTACAATTAGGAATATTTTCCATGTGACTGCATTAACGATAATAAGTAACTAAACTAGTGGGATACATTAGGCATTTATTATGGCAATATTTCAGTTTAGAATTTGGAATTTCAATCTGAGGCTCAAAGTGAAAGGGTAGTTTCAGGTGTGTGATGATATGAGTGGTTCCAACAATCTTGATATTTTGAGTAACAAAATATCCATACATAGCACTCTTTTGCTTGGCTTATTCATTTGTTAAGGTAACTTATTATTTTTATGCTTTCTTGGTGTCCTCTTAGGGTGGTGGTCTCATGTATAGGGTCTTCAAGTGTCTCACTCTAGAATTGACATACTCACTCTTAGCTACCAATGCTTGGTTATTTTAACTCCAACATTCTTTCACTGGGAAGATGTTTTCCTTTTTGGATCTGCCTTGGAGGGAGTGGTGAAGGGCAATTGCAAAGAGTTTATCCAAACACCATTATAGTGAGAAATGGTGAGGGAAATGATGCAAGCATGGGGCTCATGGACTAGGGATCTTTAGCTTATTGTGAGCTATGGCCAAGGATTTTCTTGAGACATCCCCTAGCACACAGTGAGCTCCACCCATAATGATGAAGCCAAGGGGATTCGGGGAAACTTGGCAAGTAGTGGCTTTGACACCTCAAAAGAACATGTCATGCCTCAAGTATATTTGCACACTCTATTGGGCCTGGTGGACTATATTGTTTTGTAGGAAATGAGAGAAACTAAGGTGGAACTATTAGCAAGAATGGATGGGTTCGAATAAAGGGTCTTAACCCTCAGCAAAAAGCATGATTTGTGCATATCACAACTCGAGGCACTAGCCCAAGAGGTAGAGGAAAATGTTGAGGTAGAAGAAGATCCTGAACCACATGCTACATTCCAAGGCAGTGCTAATCAACTTGAAGGGATGTAGAAAATGACATCCAATGTATGTTTTTTTACATTTTTGTGACATGCCATGTCACCTTGGCCAAGAGGTTAGTAGGTTGAGTCTCCTTGATAGCCTCTATAATTTATTTACAACATTGTAGGAAAATGATTACTTTTAGAGTGTTTGGACCAAAGGATTCAAGCCATGCTTCTGCTACCATGAGGCATAGCTAACTGTTATGATTGTACACTATATATATATATATATATTTTATATTATTTTAATAATTAATATAGTGACAACTTTATTAAGACCACGTGGTACTTTGCCAAATAATGAGAAAATCCTTGCTCTCCATGATTAGATCCAACCCTTTTGGACTTGTTAATGTTATTTAAGATGTCACTAATACTATTGTTATTACTTTTATTAATACCATGAGGAAAGTGCAGTTTAAAACATGAAATTAGATTATATTGGGTCAAGTGAATAGAATAAATATAGTTTAAAAATTGAATCAAATCGAATGACATATTTTTACGACGTAAGGCGTTCCCCTCTGAAATCAACTCCCCAAACTGCCTTTCTGTCCTAATCTTAACCGTGAGATGCATTATTAGATGATTCAACAATGCTCTACCGTCCAATTTAATTAAAAAACTTTTAAAATAAATTTAGTTAATTACAAATTTAATTAATTCTCGTTATGGGCGGGGGCGAAAGGGGCGAATACCTTCTTTTTGCTGGCAGGGGGATGAGGAGAGCAGGGAGGGAATACCTTTTTCTTTGCTGCTATTGTTACTGCACAAGGATGGAGGATGAGGAGGGCCGCGGAGTGCAGGGAGCGAATACCTCTATCTGGTTGGTTAGGAAAAACTTACAGTTAGTGAATACCTCTGTCTGGTTGGTTAGGAAAAACTTACAGTTAGCGAATACATGTTTGTTATATACCTAATCATTTTCTATAGAACCAAGTATCATCTTCAAGAAGTTGCTCTAGATTATTCCAAAAGTAGATTATTCCAGAAGTGTCTCATGAGTATAAACAAGAGAGACACAACAACTTGGGAAAGGCTTCTAATAGAGATGATGATGATTTGGTTGAGAGTGAATTCCTCAATATGCTTTATAAAGATCATAGTTTGTTTTGTTTAGGCTCTGTAAGTGAAACAGGGTCTACTAGGGCATGCCTTTGCCACCAGTTTCAGGAACGGTCTTTCTTAGAAGTAGGTAGCCGTGCATGAACTTTATGTCCCTGTTCTCTCAATTTCCACACAAACTTCTAGACATAATTGTGGCTCAGATGAAGAACTGAAATTGGTATCATTAGTGCTGGTTGCAGAATCATAGCTTAAAGCGATGAAGACAACACGCAGTAAAATACGAGCTAGGATTCTAGACGATATAGTGGCAGAAGCATTAATGCAAAAGTGGGGTCTGAAAGAAAAGAATTTTCAAAATTCTCCTCCAGACACCTCAGGTGGATTGCGCAGTCCCATAAATTCCTCTATACCAGGGTCTGTTCACCTGCATGCTCTTTCAAATGATCTTGGTTCAGTGGTCTCGATGAAGGACGGAGGTTTACTAAGGAAAATGAATCCATGTTATCTAATACTAATAAAAGCAATGGGAGATTAATCATGCAGGTATCAAAGCCTTTAGCAATGATAGTCCAACGAGATTTTAGTGTTGTTGATATTTTGCACAGTTTGGCTTCTCTCGGAGCTGAAAAGCTTACCATGCAAGCTAAAGAATGATGCCACTTGAAGACATTATTGTGAAAGCTCTTCAGCAAGTAGCATTGGAAGTAGGGTCTAGCCTTGACATATCCAAAAGCAGGTGAGACAAATATTATCGCTGTTTTTTCATTTTTGTGTGGAAAATTTTATGTGCATTCAGAGAAGCTCTTTTTGGTTATGACTATCACTTATGTTTGTTTTTTCAACATGTAGCAATTTAATAAGTCGAGTTAGGAGATTAGATTGTAGTTCTGACCAACTACCTATTGGTAAAAGGATGATTATTTCTGAAGGAACAAAACAGGTGAGATTTGGGACGCAGAAACTCAAGGCATCTGTCATTAACAGTTCTTACAATGAATTTGCATCACTTGAGGAGCTAGTCCTTTTTGCTATGGAGAAAACAAAAGCTCTAGTTGTTGAGGGACTCAAAATACAGTCAAATATGACAGAGCAGGATGCTCCTTCAAGTGTCAATATATTGCAGTCATAAGAAATGACATATTTTGTACATACAACAACCAACAAAAGTTGCACTCTAGGGTTGGAAGACACAATAGGTTTGCAAGATGCAAATGGTTCCAATGATAATGTTGATGGGTTGAAATCTTGATTTCAGCTTCTTTCTGTTGTTATTCTTCATCTCAGGTCTGTAGTTTGACATGTTTTCTTTTGGGTCTGTTCAAATTGAACAAGAATTCAGATCATTTGACAAAAACACATGTGGCTTGGGATTGAAACAAACAAAAGTATGCAAGGACCATTCTTGTGAATTCATCCAAAGCAAAAACTATTAGCATGGATCTAGTGAAGCGGAATTTCTTCTATATTGGCCAGACAATCATGTACTCCTTCATGCAAGTTGTAGGCTTGACTAATGAAATTTAGTAAGACTTGGTAAACAAATTCTTCTCCCATAGGAAACTAGCAGAGTCTGAATTTAAAGGCTAATCGAAACTGTAATCTGAATCTCGTTTGAGCCTATTATTCTTGATTATCTAGAATTGAATTTACATAGATTTTAATTAGGAGTCAAAGGAAAATTTGGCTAAAAATATCATGCTTGTGATTGAGTAGAGTTATGAAATTTGCTAGGTCATTTTGATTCTCATGGGTCAAAATATCTTTTAGGGAGTTATAATTACATATTTTTGTTTATTTGTTTCTGATAGTTTTGTACTTTACGCAGTCTAGGAGAAAGTATAATGTCAATGCAAATGCTCGATGCAATGATATTCTTTTATCTTCTTTAGTTCCATGGGCATTGAACATAACTGTACTTCTAAGAAATTTGAATAGAACTTTCAATTCTTGTGACTTGGTCGTTTGTTCTGTATATGAGTCTCAGATTGTTTCAAATAGGATAATTTTTTATATGAGTCCCAAATTGTTTCAAATAGGATATATAGCATTCACATCTGGTTAAATATTTTTTAATGTTAGGATAGCCCATAGGTCCTCATTGCCTTTTATCCTTAGTTAAAAATTCCCATATTAGTTGTGAAGCTAGTAAATCATTTAGAAGTCCATAAAAGATTTATAATAGTGATTGTGTAAAAATGAAATTTGTACTCTACTATCTACTCCCATTGACCTAGCCCTTGGTTGTTTGTGGGAATTCATAAAATTATATTATTTTCTGATTGGAAGCAGGCAAATATAGATGCCACTGGAACTCTGAGTTGCATAGCTCGTGAAAGATAGACATACTTGTGTCCACTGAAGATCTTAAGCCTTAATTAGGAGGGGAGATATAGGTTGGGTTGAATGTAGTAGCTTTGGCTTGGAAGAAAAAATTTGGAGGTAAATTAATAGTTTTTATTCGAAACAGAGTATGCAAGGTTATGTTTCTTGCTGATTGAAAAATCCAGGGGACATATGCTCTATATTTTACAAAGCAATAGCACCGCCTGTGTATTGGCCAATATTCATTGTTTCCACTTTAGCAGATAATATTCATAGTTTGTTTTGTTTAGGCTCTTTATGTGAAATAGGGTCTACTAGGGCATGCCTTTACCACCAGTTTCAGGAAGGGTCTTTCTCGGAAGTAGGCAGCCACGGGCATGAACTTTATGTCCATGCTCTCTCAAGTTCCACACAAACTTCTAGACATAATTGTGGCTCACATGAAGAACTGAAATTGGTATCATTAGAGTTGGCTACAGAATCAGAGCTTAAAGCGATGAAGACAACACGAAATAAAATATGAGCTAGGATTCTAGACGATGTAGAGGCAGAAGAATTGATGCAAAAGTGGGGTCTGAAAGAAAAGAATTTTCAAAATTCTCCTCCAGACGCCTCAGGTGGATTGCGCAGTCCCATAAATTCCTTTGTACCAGGGTTTGTTCACCTGCATGCTCTTGCAAATGATCTTGGTTCAATGATCTTGATGGAGGAGGGAGGTTTACTAAGGCAAATGAATCCCATGTTATCTAATACTAATAAAAGCAATGGGAGATTAATCATGCAGGTATCAAAGCCTCTAGCAATGACAGTCCAATGAGATTTTAGTGTTGTTGATATCTTGCATAGGTTGGCTTCTCTCGGAGTTGAAAAGCTTACCATGCAAGCTGAAGAATGATGCCACTTGAAGACATTACTGTGAAATGTCTTCAGCAAGTAGCATTGGAAGCAGGGTCTAGCCTTGACATATCCAAAAGCAGGTGAGACAAATATTATCGCCGTTTTTTTTATTTTTGTGTGGAACAATTTATGTGCATTCAGAAAAGCTCTTTTTGGTCAGGACTATCACTTATGTTTGTTTTTTCAACATGTAGCAATTTAATAAGTCGAGTTAGGAGATCAGATTGTAGTTTTGACCAACTACCTATTGGTAAAAGGATGATTATTTTTGAAGGAACAAAACAAGTGAGATTTGGGATGTAGAAACTCAAGGCATCTGTCATTAATAGTTCTTACAATGAATTTGCATCACTTGAGGAGCTAGTCCTTTCTACTATGGAGAAAACAGAATCTCTAGCTATTGAGGGACTCAAATATAGTCAAATATGATAGAGTAGGATGCTCCTTCAAGTGTCAATATATTGCAGTCATAAGAAATGACATATTTTGTACATACGACAACCAACAAAAGTTGCACTCTAGGGTTGGAAGACACAATAGGTTTGCAAGATGCAAATGGTTCCAATGATAATGTTGATGGGTTGAAATCTTGATTTCAGCTTCTTTCTGTTGTTATTCTTCATCTCAGGTTTGTAGTTTGACGTGTTTTCTTTTGGGTCTGTTCAAATTGAACAAGAATTCAGATCATTTGACAAAAACACATGTGGCTTGGGATTGAAACAAACACAAGTATGCAAGGACCATTCTTGTGAATTCATCCAAAGCAAAAGCTATTAGCATGGATCTAGTGAAGCGGAATTTATTCTATATTGGCCAGACAATCATGTACTCCTTCATGCAAGTTGTAGGCTTGACTAATGAAATTTAGTAATACTTGGTAAACAGATTCTTCTCCCATAGGAAACTAGCAGAGTCTGAATTTAAAGGCTAATTGAAACTGTAATCTGAATCTCGTTTGAGCCTATTTTTGTTGATTATCTAGAATTGAATTTACATAGATTTTAATCGGGAGTCAAAGGAAAATTTGGCTAAAAATATCATGCTTGTGATTGAGTAGAGTTATGAAATTTGCGAGGTCATTTTGATTCTCATGGCATTGATGCAAAATTGGGGTCTGAAAGAAAAGAATTTTCAAAATTCTCCTCCAGACGCCTCAGGTGGATTGCGCAGTCCCATAAATTCCTTTGTACCGGGGTTTGTTCACCTACATGCTCTTGCAAATGATCTTGGTTCAATGGTCTTGATGAAGGAGGGAGGTTTACTAAGGCAAATGAATCCCATGTTATCTAATACTAATAAAAGCAATGGGAGATTAATCATGCAGGTATCAAAGCCTCTAGCAATGACAGTCCAATGAGATTTTAGTGTTGTTGATATCTTGCATAGTTTGGCTTCTCTCGGGACTGAAACGATTACCATGCAAGCTGAAGAATGATGCCACTTGAAGACATACTGTGAAATGTCTTCAGCAAGTAGCATTGGAAGCAGGGTCTAGCCTTGACATATCCAAAAGCAGGTGAGACAAATATTATCGCCATTTTTTAATTTTTGTGTGGAAAAATTTATGTGCATTCAGAAAAGATCTTTTTGGTCAGGACTATCACTTATGTTTTTTTTTTCAACATGTAGCAATTTAATAAGTCGAGTTAGGAGATCAGATTGTAGTTCTGACCAACTACCTATTGGTAAAAGGATGATTATTTCTGAAGGAACAAAACAAGAGAGATTTGGGATGCAGAAACTCAAGGCATTTGTCATTAATGGTTCGTACAATGAATTTGCATCACTTGAGGAGCTAGTCCTTTATGCTATGGAGAAAACAGAAGCTCTAGCTATTGAGGGACTCAAAATACAGTGGGATATGACAGAGTAGGATGCTCCTTCAAGTGTTAATATATTGCAGTCATAAGAAATGACATATTTTGTACATACGACAACCAACAAAAGTTGCACTCTAGGGTTGGAAGACACAATAGGTTTGCAAGATGCAAATGGTTCCAATGATAATGTTGATGGGTTGAAATCTTGATTTCAGCTTCTTTCTGTTGTTATTCTTCATCTCAGGTTTGTAGTTTGACGTGTTTTCTTTTGGGTCTGTTCAAATTGAACAAGAATTCAGATCATTTGACAAAAACACATGTGGCTTGGGATTGAAACAAACACAAGTATGCAAGGACCATTCTTGTGAATTCATCCAAAGCAAAAACTATTAGCATGGATCTAGTGAAGCGGAATTTATTCTATATTGGCCAGACAATCATGTACTCCTTCATGGAGTTGTAGGCTTGACTAATGAAATTTAGTAATACTTGGTAAACAGATTCTTCTCCCATAGGAAACTAGCAGAGTCTGAATTTAAAGGCTAATTGAAACTGTAATCTGAATCTCGTTTGAGCCTATTTTTGTTGATTATCTAGAATTGAATTTACATAGATTTTAATCGGGAGTCAAAGGAAAATTTGGCTAAAAATATCATGCTTGTGATTGAGTAGAGTTATGATATATGCGAGGTCATTTTGATTCTCATGGGTCAAAATATCTTTTAGGGAGTTATAATTACATATTTTTGTTTATTTGTTTATGATGGTTTTGTACTTTAGGCAGTCTAGGAGAAAGTATAATGTCAATGCAAATGCTCGATGAAGTGATATTCTTTTATCTTCCTTAGTTCCATGGGCATTGAACAGAACTATACTTCTAAGAAATTTGAATAGAACTTTCAATTCTTGTGACTTGCCATTTGTTATGTATATGAGTCTCAGATTGTTTCAAATAGGATAAGTTTGTATATGAGTCCCAAATTGTTTCAAATAGGATATATAGCATTCACATCTGGTTAAATATTTGTTAAGGTTAGGATAGCCCATAGGTCCTCATTTCCTTTTATCCTTAGTTAAACATTCCCATATTAGTTGTGAAGCTAGTAAAGCATTTAGAAGTCCATAAAAGATTTACAGTAGTGATTGTGTAAAATGAAATTTGTACTCTACTATCTACTCCCATTGACCTAACCCTTGGTTGTTTGTGGGCATTCATAAAATTATATTATTTTCTGATTGGAAGTAGGCAAAGATAGATGCCACTAGAACTCTGAGTTGCATAGCTCGTGAAAGATAGATAGACTTGTGTCCACTGAAGATCTTAAGCCTTAATTAGGAGGGGAGATATAGGTTGGGTTGAATGTAGTAGCTTTGGCTTGGAAGAGAAATCTAGAGATAAATTTATAGTTTTTATTCGAAATAAAGTATGCAAGGTTATGTTTCTTGCTGATTGAAGAGGCCAGGGGACATAGGTTCTATATTTTACAAAGAAATAGCACACCCTATGTATTGGCCAATATTCATTGTTTCCACTTTAGCAGATAATATTTTGGGTGTTATATGGATGCAACAAACATAATAAAATGATGGACATTGAAGTGGGCCTCTAGTCCCATGTGTCATGGTCACTTGTGACCATGTCTATAGCATAGTCAAAAAAATATAAAGATATGTAGTGCCTAGTTACTAATGCAATGAGGTGGTACCATTATCCCAAATTGACCAAAAACACCCTATAACCATATGAACCTATACAATGTTCTAACTTCTAAACAACCTGAACATAGCAAGGAACATTGTTGAAGTGAAATGCATGCATCAACAAAAATGGTCCTAATACCTTAAAATTAGATCTGTGTACCATTAATATTTTTAAGTTTAAGAGTATAGATTCTAGAAGCTAGATATCTCGACGTTAAAGAGTATAGAAGCTACCATAAATGTTTGCTGGAGTTTGATTTAGCCATAGTTGTTCCTAAAATAAATCAAACCATGTTGTTGAAGTTGGGGTATTGATTGTTACCGTGGACTGTTGGAGTAATATCTGTAATGTTTGTGCTTGTGGGGAATACTCTTGATGCTGAGGCTTTTGAGTGTTTACTAAACTTCC
>APFE031303853.1:0-48236 GCA_000404065.3 Pinus taeda | reverse complement strand
AATGAAAAAGTTACATATATAAAACAAAATACCTATTATTGTACTATGCATTCAAAGCCCAACAGTACAAATTAACATCATCACTCCTGGCACAATGTCACCTAATAGACTACTATCATCACAATCGCAACCAACATTCTCCACTAGTCACATTGCACGCATGCCCCACCACCCTATTAGTTGCCACCGTCATTCCTTTCACAAGCCACAATTGTTTGTAACTTTGTAGCCCAATTTTGCAGCCATTTCCACCACTCAAAGTTGTAGTAATATTCGTCGTTGACACCATCCATCTATATGTTTTTTTGTTCTTGTCCCATTCTTGTTTAGTTCCCTCCCTGTCATATCAACACCACCATCATCAATACCTACAATGACCTGCAAATTATGTCGTTGTTCAGCGTATCAGTTCTATTCTTGTTGTGTAGTACACTAGGTGATTTTCCTACCTACCAACACAAATATTCATATCGGGAACCCAATGATTTAATCATTAAATAAATACACTAATTAATTTGAATTAATCTGAGAGTTTAAATCGGAAATTTATAATAAAAAAATGACTTTGTTGTTATATTGACTTGACTAGAAGGTTGTTAAGTGGGTGTAGCTCAGGTGGTAAGGAAGAGCCACTCTTATCCACCCCGCCCGAGTTCCAATCCCACCGAGATTGACATGTTTGCTCCTTGGGAGTAATTTCTACATGAAAGATAACCGATTCACCTAGACACATGTGGGTTTTCCGTAGATGTATCTAGTATCAATCTCTGATACAGTGAAAAAGGCTTGACTAGAAGGTTCGTTATTTAGACATCCTAAATTTAATTTGAAGCATTACTAAAAAGTAAAAGTGTTATTAAGCAACAAAAAAAACAAAGTTTTACAAAAAAATCAATTAAAATGTTTTTTCTAAAATAAGAGATTATATATATATATATATATATATATATATATACCCAAAATACACACCAACATTGAAGTACAATTTTATTTTAAAAATAATAATATATAAAGTGTCAATATTATGTTAAATATTATAAATTATGACGAACACAAAATGAATTCCACCACTGACAAGAAAGGGATGGAATCTATGATTGAGGAGAAAGGAATAAGTTTAGAATTTTTACATAGTTATGTTTCAATATTATTTAGAATTAGGGGTTGTTGTGGGAAAAATATTATTATTTCTGTTACTGCAAAAAATAATAATTATACAAGCCCTAAATTCGCTAACCAATTGATTATTCCAAATTCAAATATAATTGAAAAATTAAACCACCGGGACACAAAACAATATGACATAACTGATCCACAATTAGAAATTGAGAATTATACATTTATATTGCAATTTATATTGCAATTCTTTTTTCAATCCCTATGAAACGATCAAGGGGGCATTATTCTTGGTTCACCTTGGATGGAAACACTAGGGTCCTTCATCTTAAATAAGAAAAATAATTTTTTGACATTCCTACAAGAAGACAAAAATAACACTATAGGATGTTATATTGAAGTCAGATTCAATAACACTATAAGACATAAAATATATCTTAAAATTAATTCTTAAAGAAAGTCAAAAGTCGATGCAAAATATGAAAAAGGAAGTTGAAAAAATTATCGCTAACAAAAATGAAGAAATTTCTCGATTTAAGGATCACAATGAAAAATTACTTATGTAGATTAAGAAGGTTAAGAAGGATAACAAACCCTTGAAAACCAAAGTAAACAACATATTGACAGGAAAGCATTGAAATCTTTAGATGTAAAAATGCAAGTTGAGAAAAAAGGAATGAATACAGATCCAGTCAATATTTCAATTCCAGAATATGTCAAACCAATTGAAGTAAAAACATATTCAGATGTTGGAGTGCAAACGATAGATATTTCGAGCGTGATTATTAACAAAATTTCAGCAATTAATAATGCAACATCAATGCATGAAGAAAATAAAACTTTCAAATTAAATCAACAAAACATTATGAAGACATTTTATCGACATCCTAATAACAAGAGTAGGTGCATTAACCAGTACCCGTGTCACTCAAAGTAGAAACCGCTGACTTGTGTTCTAAAGAATGTTGATGTCATCACAATTCATTCTTATGATAACATTTCATCTCATGTATCTAATAACCACAAGGTTCCACAAAATATTGATTTAGGATGGTTAGATCATTGTACAGTGTGACAGTTGTGTACCATACTCAGATGTTCATACTATCTTGTATCATTAAAGATGAAGATCCAAGAATTGAGAAAGATAAAAAGGACATTACGAAAAAAAATTAATTAATTAATTAATTAATTAAAATTAAATAAATAAATAAAATAAAATAAAAAATAAAAATAAAAATAAAAATGAAAATAAAATAAAATAATAATAAAAATAAAAATTATCAAGCATTATTCATCAATCAACTTTGAGGACAAAGTTTTTTTTTAAGGGGAAGGCAATGTCATGACAAAAATATATACAAATAAACATAAATGATAATTAACAAAGTGTAATTAGTTATAGAAGGTATGTCTTCAAAAAAGATGATTCCTTATGAAAGGGAACCTACATAGATATATAAACAGGGCCCTCATTTGCAACCACAACATATATATATATATATATATTATATATATATATATATATTATATATATATAATATATATATAATCTCCTGAATATTCTGTTGCATACAAACTTTGTTCCAATAGAGAACCGTCATTGAAAAAATTTAATGCAAAAATGTCAATATTACTCATTTGAAACTAATTTCGAGACTACTCACAAACCCTAACTTCTACAAGGTATATCTCCAAAAGTATAGTGAATCTGAATCTAAAATTTTTACAAAAAATTCTCCAATATCTCTCATCAGTATGCCCAAAATTTCACCATCTAAAACTTCCCTAAAAAAATCTTATAGAGACAATGTCAAGATGGTTATTTTGAAGTAGTGAAATCATACGTTTGTATGCTCTAATACCAAATGTTATGAACCATGCTTCTTAAAAATTAAAAGAATCCAATTACTACAGTACACTTCAAGGTGGCGACCTATTTTCATAATGTATAGGACAATATTTGATGATCTCAATACTAGCTCTCCTAGGTATTCTATAGGATAGAAAGGGTACAACTAAAATAAAATGATACAATAAAAGGTTCTAGCCAAACTCCTAATATAGAAAATAAAATAATAATAAATGCTTATTAAGGCCTTAGTATAGGGGCCCAAAGGTTGTACCATGAAACATGAAGACCACATCCAAATGTAGTTGTAGCAATGATGGCATCATCATAGCCTATAGCTTGTATCGATAAATTGTTACAAATAACCACTTTATTTCCAACATGTTATTTATAATTAGATAGAAGATGTTTAGGTTTGATCACGTGCCATGTAACTTTATAATCAATTATGCACTCTTGCAAAGAAGAGGTGGTCCAAGGTGTAGAGTGCAATGTGAAAGGTATATTATGAGAAGATACATCATTCTTATCAAAAAGTTATTTGGTCCATATTGTAAATCTCTCAATCTCTTCTATTTTCTAGAGATAAGAGAGGAAAGGTTTAAAAGAATGGACCTCCTTAAGATAATCATTGTATATGGCTATTTTCATTTTAGAGATTTCCATCATTACCCATTAACCTAGTGAAACTTATATTTGAGTGGGGTTAAGGTGATGTGTGGATGGGCTTAATATTAATGGGCTAACAAAACCATATTCCTCAAAGTTAATTTGATGTTAAATGGAGTTAGAAAAAACCTCCTTAATAGGAGCCGCAATATCCTAGACATATAAATGAAAATTATAGAATATAAGAGCTAAAGATTTGAATGAAGTTGATATATTAGTCAAAGCAATGCTTGAAACTCTCGAATTTGATTACTTTTTTCTCTTACATGAATAATGTTAGAATTTAGGCTTTTAAACCCTGCAATATAGTCTTCAATGATGTCAAAGTCGCCTATCTTGAGATTGAAAAGTTGAATTTTAATTCCTTTGACCTAAGTCATATTTACCATTCCAAATAGAATTTAGAAAGTACCCCATACTTCCTTCATACCTTTGTTGATCTTTGTATTATGTATAAAAACATTCTTGACCTAAAAAGTGAATGACCTAAGAGCTCCATCCTCCTTCAAACATACATGTTCATAATTATTATCATTTTCAACAGGAAGCAATATTGCTAAGTACAACCATAGACTTTTGCTTCAAAGTAGGCTAGCAATTGAACTACTCACAAATTTGTTGGATTCACACTTATAGTAAGAGGGGGAAGAGGGGGAATGGGTATGTGAACCAATATAAGACAGTTTCTTACTTATTTAAACATTCGTGAATTATAACCAAACAATCTCACATATGGAACACAAGATATAGATGAAAACTTATTTATAACGTTACTTTGTAGAAACCAACCTATTGATACAAAACTCATAGGCACAAACCTATTGTTACAAGCTTTGTAGGAACCAACCTACAAGAGACATGAATTCCCCATGTTGTAAGATTTGTAGGCGCCAACCTACATGGAACACCAATCCCCTGCTTCGACATTTGTAGGCACCAACCTACAAGAGACACCAATCCCCTTCGTTGTAAGATTTGTAGGCATCAACCTATTGGAGACACCAATCCCCTTGGTTGCAATATATTCGTAGAAACCAACCTACTTCATTGAGTCTGCTTGTTGATTTTCCCTTCAAGATTGTTAGTTGTTTATGCCTTCATCGCGTCTACTTGTTGCTTCTTCCTTCACCAAGTTTTCTTATTGCCTTTACATTCACCAAGTCTATTATTTTCTTATACCTTCACCAAGTCTACTTGCTACATTTGCCTTTACCAAGTCTATTAGTTCTTTCTGCCTTTTCCATACTTTCTTGTTGCCTCTTCCTTCACCATGTCTAGTAACTACTTCCTTCATCGTGTTAGTTAACTGCTTTTTTCTTCACCAAATTTGTTACTACCAAAACTTTTTTTTGGCCTCTTCTCAAGAATGAAAATGTACAACAGGCCACGTATTCAATTTTGTAAATCTATTTCTGAAATTTTATCCTAAGGTACTTATGTTTGTTTCCTTGGATCTCTAGCATTTTCAGTCTGAAATGTCCCAGAAAATAAGTTATAACAAAAATGTCAAACTAACATGTTTGAAATTAATTTCAGGGCTATTCAATAACCCTAACTTGCACATCTAAAATTATAACAAATCGAAGTCTGAAGTTTCTACCACATGTACCTACAGATATCATCTTTGTCTCCTCTAAATTTCACAATATAAAACATCTCGGAATTAAAAATAAATAAATAAAAATAAAATAAATAATAAAAATAAAATAAAATAAAAATAAATAAAATAAATTAAAATAAGATAAAAAATGAATTAAAAAAAAAAAAAAAACAACAACAACAACAAACACAAAAAAAATGCCAAGCTAACTCGTTTGAAGCATATTTTAAGAGCATTCAAGTACCCTAAATTTCTTAGATCATACCTACGAAATTATAGTAAACCAAGGTCTAAAATTTATACCATAGGTACTTGGAGATCTCTCCTTTGTCTCCTCCATATTTCACAGTCCAAAACATCTCAAGAAAAAGTTATAAAGAAAATAGAGAGCTAAATTGTTTGAAGCATATTTCAAGATCATTCAAGGATCTTAACTTCCTCAAAGCATATTCAAAATTATAGTAAACATAGGTATGAAATTTCTACCATAAGTACCTAGATATATTTCCTTTGTCTTTAAATTTCACATTCTAAAACATCTCAAAAAGAAAATTATAGCAAAAATGCCAAGCTAACCTATTTGAAGCAAATTTCAGGGACATACAAGAACCCTAAATTCCTCAAAGCATATCTCCAAAATTATAGCGAACCAGAATTTGAAATTTCTACCATATGTACATGAAAATATTGCCTCCATCTCCTCCAAGTTTCACGGCTCAAAACATCATTGAAGAAAAGCTATGGCAAAAATGCCAAGATGACTCACTCACTCCACAAATCACATGTTGGCTCCACATTTAAGACCCCTAAAGTATTCCCTAGATTTTTTTGTGCACCTTGGATCTTTCATTTCTTGAATGGTATTCAAATGCACTCATCTATCCTTTATTTATAATTTTACTACGTTCACTTATGGGGTTGACTTATAAAACTGGTTGGTTTGACTTGTATTTCTTGGCTAGATTGTCCTGACAAAATATTTCATATCTCCCCATTCATATGGAATTAGAGGGAGTTCCATATACCATTCAAAATATCTCAGAATAATCTATTCAACCAAATTTCTTATGCTTTCATTTGAGCTAGGTATTTATAGTAAAGAGTCATTTAAAGTTAGGGTATCCAAACTAGGCATCAAGAAAAAATTAAGTATCCAAACAATATTTCCAACAATCTTTATCTTGGACATTTGTAATATCCCCCTATTTTTTACATTAATGACAGAAATATTTCCAATAATGTCCTCCTAATGTTGACATTATCGATCTCCCCCTAACTTTGGCATTAATGAAAACAAAATACGATATCTAGCTCCATTTAAATGGGGAAACAACCACTTTGAATACTTAAGCTCAACAACACAAGGATAAAATTTTTATATGGAATAAAAGTTTCCAAGTAACTCCAAGGATAATTTTCCTTAAAGAAGGATGGAAAGTGCTAAGGAAACCCTAGAAGGAAGTGTTGAGAAATCTAGGGCATAGAAATTATGTGATTTCTCTTTTATTAGTAGGTGCTTGTGAGTGCTTTTTACTTCTTAGGTTAGGATCTTCTTTTACCTAGGTTATTAGTGTTCTTCTTCATCAAGCAGTTACCAATGCATAAACCATAAAGAGACAAGAGACACAAAATATAGGATATCAACCTGGGCCAAAACCTCTCACTCTTTGAGAGGAAAACCCGAACAAATTCTTCTTCTTATAGAGACTCTAATTAACGAATACCAAGACCATGACCTAGACCCTTGACCAAATTGTCCTCTCCAAGACCAAGGAAACTTTCTGCAATTTAGCCTTCATTTCTCTAACTCATATACGAACTTTGATTGTAGTCTTCGGCCTGTTGTAAATTCTCTCTTACGTACACGTATGACTGATAAGGGATGAGTTATGTCCCTTATTTCTTCGCTTTAACTAGGAATAGACTCTATATTTACTCGGTATGCAACATAAACATCTTAATTTGGATTCTTACCTTCTGTAATTTTGTTCTTACATTTCCTTGCATATGTGGCAAACCTAACCTAGAAAATAATCATGAAATATCTTTGATCTTCCTTCAAACTTGATCTTCTTTCCTTTGCTTGGATGTAGGGTTGTTATTTACCCTTAGATAGAACTCTTTCACACCTTTTCTTGGATTACCTTCTCTAAAATATTCACCGAAAATCTTTCTCTGAAATGACAATTGAGTTGCCTATTTATAGTTGTTTCCTATCAATATAAGCCAACTTGACATGGGTGTGAGCCGACATGTCACTTGAGGAGATCATTTAATTCATCTTGAAGTCGACTTGCATGAGGAGATGTTGCTTGGTCTTGGAGGGTTGTTTACACTTATCTAATGACTCATACAGATTATAACATACCCAAGAAGGGTCCTTCATACATGACATAGACTCAATTAGACTTTTATGACTAGATGACTCAATCCTAAAGGCTCACAATGGGAGCCATCACTAAAAATAAAATTCCTTGCTCATGAAACCCATGAGACAAGCATAATAATAATTTTATTTTTCTTCTTTTCATCAATTACATAAAATCACAATTACACATGTCATTATGAAGACCAAACCTAGTTACTTTTCAACACTCACTCTTAACTAGGGAGGTATTCATAATGGTAATTGGTCATTCTTAATCTGAAGAGTTTCTCATAAGAAAAATCGGATTGGTAACCCATATGGATAGCATCGTATCAACCAGCATTGTCACATAGCAAGGCCTTGACTAACAACTCTATCTCTCCATGAGATCTGAGCACAATACTGGTGAGACCAATGATGTATAAACACCCTCATCATTGTCTCTCTTGGAACATACCCCACCCGAGTTCTCAAAGTGCGTTCCACCAGGACTATTCTTATCTTGGATTCCCAGTCCTCAAAGAATATTGGTCCTCAACGACTACTCTTATTTTGGAAGCCCTAAAACATCCTCAAAGAGCATCGGATGTCAGATGCTTACCTAATCCTCCATTATGTATTTCCAAGTGAAGACAAGAATGATGTGTCTATCTCTCCCTCTTAATTAGGGAGTACATATCTATTCCAATAAAGGAATGTACTCATTCCTACAGAAGGAATTTACCTAAGCTCCCTCTTGGCTTAGGAATTTCCAAGTCTCTTCCAAGTAAGAAACTTATTTTCGAGCTCCCTCTTAATTAGGGACCTATAGCAACTCCTTAGGTGGAGATAATGGGACAACCATTTGCTTGAAAAACTCCTCACGGTGTCATGAACTTCCTTTCGTTATTTAGGAGTATTCATGTTTGGGACTTCTACATAGCGCACCTACCATCCATCATTTTCATCCATGAGTTATCCATGTCATCATCGGAAAGTGATCCATCAGTCCATATATGGCCTTCCTTCATGCCATGCTTCTTTATTCATGCCATGTTTACTTAAGGATATTTCATCCTACTACATGTGCATTGGTGGTGGAAGATATCCATAGATCTTCCCTTGGTAGCTCTGCATAAACCCATCCAGATATTCAAAAATAAAGGAATAAACATTAAAATCAACATTACCTTTGTGATGGTATTTCATCATGACATCTTCTAGTTTGCATTAGCATCCTACATACATATCAACACATCTCCCAAAGATAAATATATTGTCAAGCGTCTCTTCTTTTTCAAACTCCATCAAAGTCTTCATATCTTCCATGGAGATATCCTAGTCAAGTTTTGTTCGTCTTCCAGTTGTTGATTTCCTTTACCATGGTTGCATATTCCATGATCTATTCCTTCATTTCTTCACACATTTCATTCCCAGGAGCTTCTAATCATAGTTCCTCAATGTAGTCAACCATCTCATACTTCATATGAGGACATATTATGTTGTTTTCATCTACTGAATGTGTGACCCATGCATTCTTGCATCCTTTTGAGGGAGAAGATCCTTTCTTTTGATCATGCTATCAAGATAGAGCATTTATCCATGTTACATGCAACCATATGACTTTTCAATATAGATTATAAGCATACATAACTCATTTTTCATTTGGGTCATCCAAACTTCCTGCAGCAACTTCTTTGATTGAAAGAGCTTCAATCCCTTGATCTGGTTCTTCTTTTATGTCATCATACCATCATCCCATGAATTCCACAAGTTTGGAATTCTTGATGAAACCCCTGCTTCACCTCATTACCAGTGAACCTTTTAATGAAGATTCCATCAGACAATCTGGAGGATCGAACGTATCCCCATCAACAGATATTTCCTTTTGATAGATGTATGATAAAATTTCTACTAGATGACCTTGCCACTTATGTTTTCAATGAGATTCCCAAGCATTGTATTCGAACCATCTCCCATATTTCTCTATGATGATGTCTCGAGCTCTTGATTTCAATTCTTTTATGATGTCTTGATGCATCCCATTTAGTGAATCATGATAGCCATATCTTACAATAGAAGACTTAGGAACTTGAAAAGAACTTAGGTGAGGAAAACTATCTCAATAGTGGAAATCTATTACTTCCTCCTTCTTGGATTCAGTATTTTCAGCTTCCTCCACTTTTTCGGTGATATGAGCTTCTTCTCTTCCTCTTTTTCATTGTCCTTCTTAAGCTTAAGACAATCTCTTTTGTAGTGTCCATATTCTTGACACCCATAGCATTGGATTTTGGCCATGTTCTTTTTATTTTTCTGAGGACCAAACTTTCCAAATTGTCCCTTTCTTCTTGTCATTGCAGCATAAGATTGATTTTGCTCACCTGTTCCCACATCAGATTTGGCTTTTAGTCTAGATTCTTCAATCTTGCATAGTGACCATAGATCATGGAATGGAGTAGCTTTTTTCTTCCCATAAATACTTTAAGTAAAGTTGCCCTACTCCTTTGGTAGTGCATTTAATACAACTGTAGTCATTTCATTATCAGACATGACTTCTCCCTAGTCTTGTAGTTGATCCCAGATCTCATATATCCTCATAAAGTATGAGGCTATGCCATCTTCCTTAGACATTTTCAGCTTGTAGAGTTCTTGCCTTAATGGGATGACTTCTCCAACAGTGCTTACATAATACAACTCTACCAATTTGTTATAGATGTCTTTTGAAGTTTAGAGTTTTTAGTCTAGATTCTTTAATCTTGCATAATGACCATAGATCATGGAATGGAGTAGCTTCTTTCTTCCCATAAATACTTAAGTAAAGTTATTGCACTCCTTCGGTAGTGCATTTAATACAACTGTAGTCATTTCACTATCAGACATGACTTCTCCCAATTCTTGTAGTTGATCCCAGATCTCAGATATCCTCATAAAGTATGAGGCTAATCCATCTTCTTTAGACATTTTCAGCTTGTAGAGTTCTTGCCTTAATGAGATGACTTCTCCAACAGTCCTTACAGAATACAACTCTACCAATTTGTTATAGATGTCTTTTGAAGTTTTTAGTTTAGATACATATGGGATGAGAGGATCCTTGATGGATTCAATGAGAATCTTTTGAGCCCTAATTTCCCCTTTCATATACTTTGCGAGTTCTTGAGCATCTTCTTCTCTGGGTTTTGTGGTGGATCATTTGACATGATCCATGACCTCATTTTCAATGAGATTTAGATGTGTCATTTTCTTCCATGCAAGATAGTTTGAAGCCCCAACCAATTTGTTGTTTTCCTTGCAAAAAGATTTTTTTAAAGATTCATATAAGGTCATATACTTAATTGATAGGATGCTCCTTTCTCCTTGTTGCTTCCTTGATTTTGATGATGATATAGAGGATAGAAAACTTATCCTTGATGAAGGTAGTTTTCTTCAAGAATGATCCTTGATCCCACAGAGAGTGAGATGACACCACCTTTTAATCTAGCTTCCTTTGGATGAACAGTCTTCAAAACACTTTTTCTTGAGTAGATGTGTGGTGTTGGCCTTCTTCCTCTTGATGATGACCACAATACTTCTTTGTAGAATTCTTTGATACAGGGTTATGATGCTTCATTTGACTTCAAGATGATTTTTGCTTTGATGCCTTCCTTGGAATTTGATCCTTGAGTGTCCCTTGATAAGATGCCCTTGTCTTAGTCACCTTAACTCTGAAACCATGTTGACAAATCTAGGGCATAGCAATTATGTGATTTCTCTTTTATTAGTAACTTCTTGTGAGTGTTTTTTACTTCTTAGATTAGGATCTTCTTTTACTTAGGTTATTAGTGTTCTTCTTCATCAAACAGTTACCAATGCATAAACCATAAAGAGACAAGAGACGCAGAATATAGGCTATCAGTCAAGGCCAAAACCTCTCTCTTTGAGAGGAAAACCCGAACAAATCCTTCTTATAGAGGCTGCAATTGATGAATACCAAGACTATGACCTAAACCCTTGACCAAAATGTCCTCTCCAAGACCAAGTCAACTTTCTGCAATTTAACCTTCACTTCTCTAACTCATATCTGAACTTGGATTGTAGTCTTCAGCCTGTTATAGTAGATTCTCTCTTACTTACACCTGTGACAAAGAAGGGATGATTTGTGTCCCTTATTTCTTTGTTTTAACTAGAAAGAGGCTCTATATTGACTCGGTATGCAACATAAACATCTTAATTTGGATTCTTATCTTCTATAATTTTGTTCTTACCTTTCCTGGCATTTGTGGCAGACCTAACCCAAAAAATAGAGTTGAAATATCTTTGATCTTCCTTCAAACTTGATCTTCTTTCCTTCGCTTGGATGTAGGGTTGTTATTTACCCTTAGATCAAACTTTTTCACACCTTTTCTTGGATTACCTTCTCTAAAATTTTCACTGAATATCTTGCTCTAAAATGACAATTGAGTTGCCTATTTGTAGTTGTTTCCTGTCAATATAAGTCAACTTGACTTGGGTGTGAGCTGACATGTCACTTGAGGAGATCATTTAATTCATCTTTAAGCCGACTTGCATGAGGAGACTTTGCTTGGTCTTGGAGAATTGTTTACACTTAAATAATGACTCATACATATTATAACATGCCCAAGAAGGGTCCTACATACATGACATAGACTCAATTAGACTTTTATGACTATATGACTCAATCCTAAAGGCTCGCAATGGTAGCCATCACTAAAATAAAATTCCTTGCTCATGAAACCCATGAGACAAGCATTACAATAATAATTTTATTTTTCTTTTCTTCATCAATTACATAATTTCACAATTACAGATGTCATTATGAAGACCGAACCTAGTTATTTTTCAGCTAGAAGGTACAAACCTCTATTGGATTTCTATCTACTTAAACCTAAAAGAAACACTGGAAAAAATTATCCAAGAAAGCCTTAATTTTGCATTGTAATAATTGTGCCACTAGCCAATAGTTTTCAAACCAAAAGAATTGAAAAAGCAAGGTCCGCACTAGCTCTAATACAATACTGGGATTACGAGGGTTAATAGAAGAATCAATGGAACCAAATCTCACCCAAATTTTGAAAAAAAAACTTCATGAGTCCACTAGATAGAGATAATTTTACTGTACTAGATAGAGAGTGCAAAAGCCAAGTACAAGTGTTGAAAATTAGATATACACAAATGCATCTAAAAGAAATATGTGAATCACAGAAGAGTACCAAAATTAAGTGCCCTTAAGCTTGTAACATCGCATATTTCAAATTGGGAAGATCACAAGAGGAAATAATAGAAATGAGATAGTGTTGTGTATTTATGCAGGACTCAAATGAAATGTTCCTTCAAGAAGGGAGGCATTTCTTCAAGAGGGGGTTATGTAGCCAAAAGCATGCATCCCAATAAGGTTTTTGAAACTACATATAAAGTTTGATAGACCAACATTGAATTTACCTAGTAATAAAATAAAATATGATCTTTAACTATCATTACAAGTACATAACCAATGGGCAAGAAATTAATCTACAACTAGGAGCAATATTTAGTCATGTATGGGACTAAGGTTGGATGCAGCTAAAAAACAGGTGACCCCAATAGAGGTAGTTTCAACAATGACCATAAAGAATATTGGCTTTCTTGTGACTACTTAGTTGAAACCACATTTTTGGTCTTCAGGTAAGACCTACAATTACTTCTAATAAGTTGTGTCAATCTTCCTCGAACATATGGAAAATGATAGCAGCCCAAGGCCTAAAGGCATCTAGAAATAATGAAATTCAACTGGACGCAAACTACCAACTAATTATTTCAAGGAGTACAACTTTTCTTGAATAACAATATGAATTAGCTCACATTTGCTAATAGTAGCAAATGATGGTTATCATCATTGCAAGTTGACAACTAAGTTACGATCGATTTTACCACCAACTTAACAAAACATACACAAAAAAGAAAGAAAGATATGTCTATGTGTATAGATCATGACCACATATACAATTTGCACCAATAATTTTAACACAATGCATGTTCAACTTATAAACTGCTATGATGTTTTTCTTAGATATTTTCACTTAAAACAATGAAATATTAAAAATTCACTTAAAAAACACCATATGTAAATAATAACAATAATAAATTGATTAATAATTTGATCCTAAGAACACCTACAATAACATTTCATATCATGTTTATAATGTATCTTCAACAAAAACTCATTCTCTTTAAAGAAATTAGTATTATAATATTCTATCTATATTGTTTACAAAGTTTATGTTTTTAAGACTATGTGAAGCAGATTTCACCCTATGAGGAATACATGTGAAAAATAGCGTGGATGTTGCAAAAACATATAAGCAAAGAAAATCAGTAACATGAATTGCAAGCTAAATGATAAATCATTTAATTTGCAATTAGTAAAAAGAAAAATGTATATATAAGCATGTCCCTCCATTTCTTACTATTTTGCGGATTCAAATAAGATTGATTTCTCCAAAGACATTGAAAGTTTTTAGAAATTTAAATTTTTGAATTGTTCTTATTTTATGTGTTGCCTCTAGCATAATCATGTATGTGTAAAAGATTTTAATGACATCAGGATTAATCTTGCTAGCAACAATTTACTCCTACTTATGAGTTTATCCTACCAACAACGATGCTCACACTTGACATACACAACTTATCTGTCAATTTTACTATCATGTGGATTCAAATAAGTTCGGTTTTAAAAAAGAGTTTCTAGAACAAGTTGATTTTTGAATTGCTCTTACTTTATAAAAGAAATGAGGGGTAAGTCCCTCTTCAAAAGCTTTATTAACCCAGATTGCAACTTTTAAATTATATACAGAGTCAAGATGAGTTACAATCGTTGCACAATAGTGCCAACATGTATCGTGGGTCAAACCCAGGTGGGGAGGCTAATAACCGGTCACCCCATCCACGTGGGATAACGCCCACATACTCTTACTTTATATTTCTAGCATAGTGACATATGGGTAAAACATTGTAACAACATCAAGATTAGCCTGGCTAGTAACAACTTAGCCCAACTCTCAATGAATTTATCCTAATAGTAATGATGCTCACAGTTGAGAGAGATAAATTACCTATCAGTTAGCAATGTATTGGATTGGATAATTTCATATCACCCATTCTAAATTAGTAAAAGTAAGAACTCCATCTTCAACTAAAGCAATCAAAACCAATGAATAAATAATTGACATATAACACGTAATGGACACCCTTCAAGATGATTAGCCAATGAAAATTGGGTACCATTTGTTGGTGCATAGCAAAAGTGCAATGTTCAATCTATCTATTTATATTAAAGTGGATATTTCTACTATATCAATAGGGAATTAGGGTTCATGACTTTCCACAAATCAAACAAACAAATGAACATTTTTCCACTTAAAAACTTACCAAAATTGGAAACATAACAGCATGCATAAAATCAGATAGCCTATTTATAATGACAAGAAGAAAATTGGTAACTAGTAGTTTACTTCTTAATCAGTAGTGATAAGGAAATATGCAACAGTGATAAAGAAATATGCAACAAATAAAAAAGTTGAAATTGATTATACAAACTTTATATCTGACAAAATCTCTTAGTAACAATCTTCAGATAGCATTGAACAATACAAAGGCAAAACAAATCAATTTACATTATAATAAAAAAAATTGCAAAACACTCGTATAAATATTTTAAAAACTATTTAATTAATTTTTGAGATGGAATAAAACGATTCAAAAGCAAAAAAAAATCAATTTACATTATAATAAAAAAAAATGCAACAGACTGGTACATGTCTAAAAAACTATTCAATTAATTTTATTAAGAAATTCTAAATAACTAGCCAAATGACCTCTTATACATGTTTAAAAAACTATTTAATTAAAAAATAAATACAACAGACTGGTACATGTCTAAAAAACTATTTAATTAATTTTATTAAGAAATTCTAAATAACTAGCCAAATGACCTCTTATATATGTTTAAAAAACTATTTAATTAATTTTTTTAAGAAATTCCAAGTAACTAGCCAAATAACCTCCTTCAAGTATTCCTTCACGTCATCCGTTTCTTAATCAATCGAATCTCCCCTTCAAAGTCCGTGATTACTCCGTTGTTAAATTTTTCCTCTAAAACATTGTGTATTGTTCTCTTCAAAGTTTGATTGCTCAATCACTAAATTTGTCATCTAAACTGTTAGTACACTCCACTTGAAAGTCCATGGATGTCTAATTACTTACGCTGTCATCTAAAACATTGGGGACCACCATAACGTTCCCTTCATTGAACATTTGTGAAACAAACTTTGAACCTTAAAGCAAGGAATAAAAAAACTTAGTATAAAATTTTCAGCATAATTAAAAAGAAAAGGAAACTGTCGAAGGAAAAGGTTACATAATAAATAACATGATAATATAACATAATTCTATATTATTATAACTAGTTTTATATTATTACGGTATTATTATTAGTGTTATTCTATATTATTATAGCTAGTTTTATATTATTATGGTATTATTATTAGTGTTATAGTATCTTGTTATTATTATGCTATTATCCCTCTCGATTCGATTTCGATTTGCAGCTGAGTTATGTTATGATAAGATTTGCAACCTTCAAAAATATGATAATATGATCATAGAATACCATTGGATAATAGAATCATACCATTGGATAATAGAACACATTGGAAGAAGACTGCTTTCCACATCACTTCTCCGTTTCAAAAGAAATCTATTGATGCAAATTGAGTCTTGGGAGCATTGCTACACTTAGCCAGCCAACACTATGTGCTCTAAATTTTTTCCAACTTCTATTAAATTCATTCTGGTGTGTCCAGTGAATCGCACTGCACATACAGAGGAAATCACGACCACTAAACATCGATAAACAAATTAAAAGAGAGGACAGGACAGAAAAACTAGCACATTTTCATCATATGAAGGGACCTGTTTGTAGCCCTTTTATATGTTGAGAATCGATGCAAGTCACAATGTTCCATAGAATCATTCAACTCACATGTCCCTAACACTAATCAATAGTTCCGGGGTAACTAATAAAACACAACAATCCATTCGCCAAATATTTGCAGTTCATATAAGAATTTCACAACGCTAGTACCAAGGAGGATTAAACTCTACTAACTAAACTTTTCTCCTGCATAATACAAACAAACCATGTCAGCAAACACCGTAGCATTTGAATTTCTTCAATCAGCCATCTTCTTTTTCGGTACATCCGTTCCTGAGTCTTAGGAACAAACATATGCTTTGAACATGTTTAACAAACCTAAAAATAAATTTCACCATTTGTCTCTGCCCTGAACTCTTAGAATTCCAAATGCGTGCTTTCCCAGAAAACTCAATTACCCATATCTTCTTGGAAATGACGGTCTCCCATTGAAAGTAACTAGAGACAGCCAAGAAATTAGTCAGAAGATATAGCAAGATAAATCTGACGCCCTGCTGCAGTAGCGACTACGTAATTGAGTGCAAAATCAAAATGTAATTTCAAGTACATTTGGTGTTCAACATCATGGAAAATCAAAGTCCCCAAGGCATCCATGAAGATGATATCCAGAGCACATAGGGGAAACTTTCCCAGACCAAGCAAGTAATGTTCTGTCATACTAGTTAAAGATGAATCATAGTTTTCAGAATGTCGCGACATGGATTAATTTCCATTTAAAACCTAGAAGTGCACTGCAGCAATGACAACAAGACGTAGATTCAATGTTACTAGGAAGCTCACCAAGAATAAATTTGGAATACATGAACTCGAGAACATAAAGTGATATCCAAGAAAAATTAATGTACATAAAGCCTGATGCTTTAGCCAGATGATACAACAAGCTTTTCCAATTTTTCAATATTTCACTGGTTGCCCCACTCATTTTCCCAGCCATCTCTTGAGCCTTCTTCATTTCCTTCACGATTTGAAAGTTCTTTCACCAGGAAATGATGTATTGTTTGCCAATATCGATCCCCGCCAACGAACCAAGTATCCATATGCATACCTGTTGGGAACTCTACAAAGAAGCACCTTAGATTCCGTTTAGCTTTTTCATATAGCCTGCGCATGTGTGAAGGTGGAACCATCTCATCCCGAGAGCCAGATAGGAATAAAATTGGTTGTTCGATCTGGAATTTAAAAATAAATGAAATAGGAATCAGAGACAACGAACACCAATCAGTAGGGAACATTTTGATGTATAAGAAACGACTGTAAAAGAATGCAACTCTTAAATTTAGAGATTCGTTACGTGCAATTAAAATAAACTATAAATATAAATTCATGCATTGCACAAGGGTCTCCAGATGTCTCTAGATGTATTACTTATATAAAAGCATGGTCCATGAGCAGGGAGAGCATGGTCCATGAGCAGGGAGAAATTAGCAAGAGAAGCTTTGTTAATGAGAGAAAATTACAGATTTGGAAAAGTAGGGAAAGTGTTGAGCATGTGTTATATTCTTTGCATGATTGGCCCCACATATGACCCATGTACTGTGTACTGATATGGAAGCAAGGGAGGGTCATTAAGGGGGACCAACCTGGCCCCCTTGTTCATGGGTACTCCCTGAGGGAAAAAAAGGGGGGGAGGGGTGGAACACGGGTATTCCTCCGAGGAAAAAAAAGGGGGGAAGGGATTGGGCACTTTGGGGGGGGGTTGTTTTCAGTCCATTTTGACCTACTTTTTGGTGTTTTTTGGATTTTTGTAATGTAATTCTGATCAAAGAATCCAATGCGAGTCAACTGATTAGGGTTTTGGACATCGTGGGATCCTATATATTGTATTGTAAATGATAAAATTTGATGATAGTGAAAGAGGTGGTTCTAAATATTTTTTTGGTTTTAACGGTTAATGGTTTATTGTGTGTAATTGTGTAATATGCCTTGGGAGAATTTACCCTTAGGGTTAAAAGAGCATATTACAAATTTGTACCACCAGTATCACAGTATCCCTTTTCAATTCAACAGAGATGACACCGAAAGCACAACAATGTAAACAAGTATATGATTTTAAAACAATACCAACACTACATAGCAAGTTATAATTTCAATCTCACTCCTAGGGCTGTTACATGAGCAGATTTTGCAGTACGACGCTCAACAATTTAGAAACAAGAGCACTCTTTTACAAAGATTACAATATCAAATACCCTACCAGCAACACAACTAACCAGCTTGCAAGATCTTTCGTCACTACTTAATTTGCCTTCACAATTCTGCTAAAGCTGCTGCCTTATTATCATCAGAGGGCCCTAACGGACCTCATGGCTGTCCCAATAGGCCTTGCTGCTGCTCAGAGATGCCCTAAGGCCTTCGCTGCTGCCTGAATTGGGATGCCACTGTTCCAGCTTACCTTTCTCAGCTCCTTGCTGCCCAGACTCTACTTCACTGCATCAGATGTTGCCTTAGATAGGGCTGCTGCCATAGGAAAGTCATCAGATGTGGCCGTAGCCACAGGGTGGCTCACTCAAAACCTCACTGCCCTGAAACACGCCTTAGAAGATCGCTCTGCCATAGAATTAAGCCTACGCTGCCAAAGGAAATGCCCCTCAAGATAGGTTGTAGCCTCAGACCGAGATTTGAGGGTATTTGCATGCTCAGATAAGTGCTTCAGGACTAGCACAGGGAACTTCGCTACCTCAGAACTGTTGCATTGTCACTAGACATGCCTTAAGATAGCTGCTGTCTCAAGTAGGCCTCTAAGTTTGAAGTGCTGCCTCAGATTACATTGGGCACATTACAGGGTAATCCACTTCCCAGGTCAAGCCTTAAAGTTAACACTGCCACAGAACCTCCTTAGGGAATGACACAGAGTGAGACACTAATCCAACATAACCTTGGACTGACCTACGCTGCCCCAATGGTCCACTCAAGCAATGCCACAGAACCTCGCTGCCACAGATTTACTTCCTCAAAAACCAATGATAGCCAGAAACAGAGGAATGATACTTCAGAAATAATGCTAAACAGAATAGAAAGAAGGGATTGGCTAGGGTGGAATCTTTCACCGCCGAAAACAATCAGAAAAAGGTCTTAAAACCCTCCAAGACCCTCAGCTCAAAAATCAAAAAGATCCACAATCCATGATGAGAAAAATGATTCTCCTCTCTCCTATTTATAGATTTCCTTTGGGGTCTGACGCCAGCCTAAGCCGCAAATAACCCAATGATGCAGCCTAAGCCGCATATACCCATAGTATGCAAATTAAGATTGCATGTCACACTATGTGTGTCCCAAGATAAACACCAATATCAATGGTGAAAACCCACTTTACCAAGTTTAAGTCTTTAAGCAAAAATATATTCGGTTCTCTCTTAATCCTTATAATTCAACCCTTCGATTGATTTTATTAACTGCGCATGTCAACCATACCATGGTCTTCAGACTTTGGTTAAAACCCAAACTTAACCAATAATACATTAATCCCATTTATTTCTATTATAATTCCCATATAATAGAGATATTTCATAATCACACTTAAAACTTTACCTTTCCGCCATTCCACAAACCTTTGCACATACATAGATGCTCCCCTTAACGCGTTGAATCTCCGTCGTCAATCTCGTTCCTCGATCTGACGGTTATCACATCACCCAATCATCAACTAAACCCGGATGATCTCTACCGTTGATCTGCGCCGTCCGATCCAATGGTTGTCGCATCACCCGATCACCAACAAGCTTGGTTGATCTCCACTGTTGATCAATCCCACTTGATCCAACAGCTATCGCGCAATCTCGCATGGAATCGTGCACAACCGATATCAGGTCGAGAGCACACGAGAAAAGTGGTTTTCTCTCTCCATCGTTTGCTACGTGTCAACCGCTAAAGGTAATCGCATGAAATTTTGAAAGACCGCTTACCACCTTTAGGGCGTGCGAGAAACTGCTTACCCCTTACGAATACCACTTCATCCTTCTTCAAGCATGTGGGTTTACCGTTCATCTTCTTAACTTTATTTTGCGCGACTTAATCTTAGTCGTCTATCGCACACCAACTTGTCCGTTGATCTGATGGATCCAACAGTTCCTGTGCATTGTTAGGTTCTTTTGGTTCTTACTGTATAATCGTCCATTCGAATTTTTGCCTGTGTATTTGTCTTCGCCTCACGATCTTCACTTGTTCTTATCTCGATCTTCGCTTGCGCCTCTCATGCCTTTATGCTTCCTTCACCTTCGTTGTACCATTAAAGGCTTTCTCCAATACTATCTATGTGTAAAACCATAACACTCCTCTCTACACTTCTACTCTGATTCTGCACACCTGCAACCTACGTTACACAGAATTACTCAAGTTCACACACAACTTATAATTCAAATACACATCACACAAACTCAGAATCAAGTTATCTATATTAATAAACAACCATTACACTAGAATTTCTTCCTCGGCCTGATTTTCAATATCAATGGCCTTTCCTTTCCTGCCCATAGGCCTAAATGATTGAGTCTCTGACTCCTGACTGACTGGCTTACTCTTTATCTTACTACTATGCCTTTTAGGCTTACATTTATACAAAAGGTTCTGTTTAACGAATTCTGGTTCAAATCCTTAATCTGTTGAACTAAATCTTGAATCCTCTAAGTCCACTTTTAACTCCAGTGATCCCTAAGAATCCTCTCTAGTTCCATGAATCATGACACCACTTTCTAGTCTAAGACTTATAATCGATTTCCAACTCTCTCGTCATCACTCATCATCACTCATGTTCTCCTACATTCGAGAGCATTTACAAATATCCTCACAATATTTAATTAATTCCTATTCCAATCACTTAAAACATTAATGGGCTCCCTTACATAGGAATCCAACTTCCTTGAAAACACAAGACCCCCTAAGTTAACTAGAACATGATGAAATTGCTTAGTTGTATGCTCATGCATTAGGATCTTCCCTCCTAATTTTAAATTGAGAGGCTAACAAGTTTCACTCCATTTTGCCCCAAATTTGGCTTTTATCACAAGTTTTCCCCCAATTACCCCAAATTATCCAATATTGCCTCAATAACATCAACTAATGGCTTCCCCCTTTACAAATGACTATAGCCTATGCGGTTGGATAGGCTACTTCATCCTCTCTTATGCAAATTAATTAAAAGAGGGCATTATAGTCCCCCCTTCCCAACATTGCTTGCCCTCAAGCAATTGCAAATTCAGGTGCTGCAAGATCTATTCTTCTTCCCATGTGGCGTCATATTAGGGCAATTCCTTCCACCTGATAAGATATTCTAAAATCATCTTTGTTATAGTACCCATGGGAACAACAAAGCTACTTCTTTCAACTTGGGTAATATCAATGGCATTTGCAACAACATGGTGTCTAGACCCAACATGATCACTGTAATAACCAGGAGAATGATGCCTATGTGGAACCAAAGGACAAGTTCAACCTTCTAACTAGGGGTCAACCCTTCCCATATTATGCATTCCACGAGAAGGTCCACTTCTTCCAACAATTTTTCCCCTGGTCAGTTTCCTTGAAGCAAAACTCAATCTCATGTAAAGGCTTCCATCTTTTTCCTTGGAAAAGGACGTGATAATAAAATTTGTCTTAAAGAGAGATAGTCCAAGAGAATCCATATTCTTTGGTCCCAACACAGCTGCATCAAGCAATACATGCCAGAGACATCCACTAGTAAGAATACTTGCTCCAATGACCAGTCTTCTCCCTAAACTGGATAGGAAACACAAAGGGTCCTTTTGCAAAATCCAATTTATGTTTTTTCTTATGCTCAAGCTACTTTCTAAGCCCTGCACTACAAAGCCAAAGTGTGTGCACCAAGCACTTTGTATTTTGGC
Organism: Pinus taeda; assembly: GCA_000404065.3. NCBI lineage: Eukaryota > Viridiplantae > Streptophyta > Pinopsida > Pinales > Pinaceae > Pinus > Pinus taeda. The sequence goes on along the minus strand of APFE031303853.1, from coordinate 25,850 downwards.
ACCCTTCTCTCTAGCAGTCTGAGTCATCCAATTAAGAGATTCGCTTCCATTAACAAAAATGGTTAACAACCTTTGATTCTGGTGAATTGGATATGCCTCTGCAAGAAATTGAAGGTGCAGTCTCTACTCATAATGAACACCATGCTATATTCACTTTGAGGAATACTAATATAATCCATGATCCTACTCCGAAAATCATGTTCAACAATACCTTTCTCTGATATTTCATTAAATGCATGCGAACTCAGGCTCACAGGTGTCTCAGACAACTCAAATAAAGAAGATTCTCAAAGTTGTAATTATTGTAGGTAAGGAAAAAACCCAAATCTACAATTATCCAAGTAGACCTTCAAATCCTCTTTGAGATGCTCATATTCATCATTCTTAAGCTCATCCATGTCTGCGATATAAATTTGTGGGGCTATGCTAAAGTCCCCCTTATCACCTTTATCCACTCGTATAGCATCTTCAGGGCACCAAATACCAGACGCAGGGTTGACCGTTTCGATTGACACCATATCTTGTTTCACCTTAAAGTCACTAGCATCACTTAGTACAAACCTTACAGACGTAAAGTTCTTGAGTTGTGGTACCTTTATAGCTGCTTCATATGCTCCATTCATATGATGATCCAATACTTCAACTACCTGAATGCCCAAATCTTTCTATTTAGCAAGAACTTCTCGCAAACAATGTGTAATGTCCCCAAATTTTGGATTATTGGCAAGGTGGTTAGGATGGTTTTCAGCGCTTGTGTCAGCCTTGGTCATAGGAGTAGGATTACTCCATTGGTGGGCTCAAAGGGTTTTAGAGGAGTTTTATGGGTCCCACTGTGATCGCTTACCATATCTCGTCATCAAGATCAATTCCGCACAATTTGCTCTTGGTTTTGTTGTATTCCAACAATTTCCATAAAATGGTGTTATTAATAGGCATACTTTAATTAATTATCCTTAAGGCGTTGTTTCAGGTTGATTACTTGGAGAAACACCTTAGTGTAATAGCTCATTGGAATCGGAGCAAAAAGATCTACAGGGAATAATGATAAAAAGAGGCTTTGGGTGGCCAGTGTGACCACAGAGGCGAATTAAACATTTTCCAGCATTAAAAGTGACTTTAATTAGTTTATAAAAGTCACTTTATTAAATAAAAAAAGGGAAAGTGGTTTTAAATATTTAAGTGGAGGGAAAAGGCGAGTTATAAAAAAAGGGAAATGAGGGGACTCTCATTCATTCGTGCATTGGTGAGTTTGGAAAAAGAGCTCTTGGAGAGAGTGTGAAGGAGAAACTTAGGGTTTTAAAATCCTATCCCTTATAGCAGACTTCAATGTTGAAATTAGACACCCTAATTTGAATTTAAGAGTGAAATCACTCAAATTTCACTGTTGAGTTTCAATGGAAAACAAGATTTCCGAGAAATATTAAGGTATTCAAGTGTTATCAGTTGATTTTAGAAACTTATTGGGTAATTTCTATATCTTTTTTGCAGATGGAAGAGCTACCAGAAGTGTGAGCCTTGGGAATAGAGCTTCCAATCTAGATAGAGGCTGAGTTTGCAATTTAATGTTGTTGTAATGGTGGTAGTCTAAAGATCCCAGTAGTTTGATTCACCCTTTTTGCGGAGCAGCTCAAATACCAGTCAGAGTTACTCCATTTATTTTAATGCTGGACGAGTTTCCTGGTTGTTTGGGGCTGCGTATTGGCGGAATAGCCAGACGTATGGACCGTGGCGTCTATCTAATGCCATAGCCAGTCCGAATACCTAATTTATGGGTTGTGTATCAGTGGCTGGGTTGTAGGTAGCTTTGTGGGAGTTCAAAAGTAGCTACAGTCAAGGTATTTTATTCTCTGGTGGGACATGAGACTGAGTATAATGCTCAGCTGAAGCTTAAACCTCTGATTTCCTGCTGACAACGAGTTCTGGAGAGTTTATTGAAGGAGTTAAGCCACTCTTGTGCACTCATCATTGTTGGAAACACATTCTGGGCAGCGTACTACCTCTAAGAGAAGTTCTGCTTGGAACCACAAGAGCTGATATCAAAGACGAACCTGTACATGTATTTATGGGCAACGTATATCACAGACCAGAGCTTGAGGGCTGTTCTAGTGAGCTAATATTTTGTATATGCACCCATTAGTGCTGTTTGTCTTCATCTTCAGAAATATGCTACTCAGAAGTACCACGACTTCCACATATTCTGGGCTGTTCAAATATGATATCAAGTGCTGAAGAGGACACTGTCATCATATCAACCCAAAGTAACGAGGTTCCATGCTTCCTATCTACTGTATCAGCTCACTATTTTAGTCTCACAATAAATGGTATTTCACTGTAAAATTCTGAGTTGAAAATGTTAATGGAAAGTGACAGATTTTGTTATGGCATGGTGTCACTTGAATAATATTTGTATGACTGAGTTTAATGCATGAATACATCTCTGTTGTGAGATATTTATGAGTTTATGCCACTGATTAAAAGGCCAATCTGAACTGAAACAAGAGAACTCACCTAAAGCAAAGAACATGTGATATGTTTGACAAAATGCCTAGCAGGAAGAGTCACTAAAAAACTCAAAAAAGTCATGAAACATTAGAAGTGTTTGAAACGAACAAAGTTCGTATACGCCGCAAACTACTTCAGAAGATCTGAAATATATAAACATCCATGATAGGTCAATAATATAATATAGAAGAATATTTGAATACAAGTGAGATGATTGAGTTACAAATGAGGGTCTGCTTTAGATACCCAGGCAAGTACCCTTTCATGAATGGCCATGTCCTGAGGAACATGCCTCTTGATTAACTAATAACTATTCCTTATTATTATTATATTTATATTTTATTCATAACAGTGTTTTTGTCAATTTTCTGAGTTTTGAATGAAATATCAATTGCTGGTTCAAGGCTGGATTCTCCATATTTATGTTACTGTATGTGTATATTTAAGTATCAATAAATACATTTCACCTACAGTGGTGTAATTGTAACATGTTAGACAAAAATATCTCAAAGAGTGAACTAATAAACTCAGAAAAATTATAGAAAAGCGGAGATATTTCTTAAGAAGGTATACTACAGTGGTATCAGAGCATTGATCTTGGCTCAGCCGTGGGCTATCTTTGAAAACCCAAGTTCCACGGCTTATTCTGAAAGTGCCAAGATACGGCTGTCGGGTTCAAAGGGCAGATTATAACAAGGGAAAAAAAAATGCTTCCAAGTCAAGAAGAACTGTTTGCCCAAAAATTTGAAAATTATAACAAAACCTATGCAGAGGTGATAGAGCACATGGAAGCATGGGTGTCATCAAATGCAGTAAATAGAAAAAGGAATAGAAAATCCAAAGATGAAAAAGTATTCAAAAAACAAGAAGCAAGGATTGAAAATGAAAACCATGACCAAACCTTTCAGAACGAATTGAAAAAAGTCACACCCATTGAAAATGAAGCTATCACAGATTCACCCCAAAAGGTTGGAATAAGTGTTTGGGATGAAAGGGAATCAGAAATAGCTACAGAATGTCTGTTGTCACTTAGCGAGATTGTTGAATTAGATGATGAGTATGAAGAAAATCATGAGGCTATGACACTTTATGATGATTCCCAAGGGGTGTGCAAAGATGATAATACACAGGTAACCAACAGTGCAAACCTAGACCCATCAGTTGATGAGGTAGATGTTGCTCACAAGCCTACCTATGCATATAACTTGGAAAACCAATTGAAGATGAACACAAACAAAGTTAGGGCAGCCACAAGGCAATATGATGATGCATTGGTATTGGTGACAGATTATTGTTGAAGTGCAGTGGCACATGACAGTTTAGGAGGAGAGCCTTCACTTGCAGATTTTCAGGATCTCAGAAAGGCATTGGTAGAGATGAAATCTAACTACCTACACCTACTTTCAGACATATCACCAACTCATGTTTACTGAGATATATCATGATGCGCTGGTAGGGAAAGAGGACGTCCACAAGCTTACTTATGAGCTTGAGATTTCCTAGGAGTGCTTGAAGAGCACCCAGATGTCCCTTCAAGACTCAGGAGTTGCAGGTTGACCAACTTTGTATGGAGTTGAATTGTGTACATTCTTCTATGGCAACCATCACACAAGAGGATGTTAGGGACACTTACGATTTGATAGAGGAGCCTCTTGTGATAATGGAGCATGAGGAGCACCCAGATGAACTAGACCTTGCAGAGAGGCATGTTCCAGAGGTCTCTAGTTATACACCCACGAGATGTGGATACAGATATATTTCACATGAGGATACATCCATCTGGGATCCAAGTTTGGTTGACACAAGTGCAATGGATAATGGAGACACTAGTTGGCATTGGGATCTAGGTGGGGTTTTCAATCATTTACCAAGTGTGAAGGATGACTATGGTGTTGACAGGGTAATTGACCTAGTGACCAAGCACTCACGTCCGTTCATACTTCCATCAAAGTTATGGTCAGCACTAGTGGCGAGTTGGTTTGATGCAGAAGTGTGCTAACTTGGGAGATGTCTTGGCACATTGTTCATGCATGGGGTTACAAGGTGGCATAGTTTTAAAATTCGGCCAATTCGAAACGGAAACGGCTGAGTTGATCCGTGTCATTGCCCAGAAATGTGACTCGGTGGAGGAAACGGTTCAGTAGGCCAAGCCATGGCTGACTCGGCCAACTCAGCCGTTTCCATATTGACTCGGCCGAGTCATAACCAGAGGTCTGTAAACCCATCAAAACAACGATTTGACATTTTTTTAATGAAATTTTGAAGTGTTTGTTGATTGGTTTGGACTCCAATGTGTTTTATGAATTAGTTAAATGTTATTTGGGGTCCATTTCCCCCTCCCAAACCCTTTTTAACACACTCAAATGCTCTCTACTATTGATATGCTATTCAAATTTCATGGTAATGTTAAATTCTTAAAGTAAAACTGACATTCTCCTTAATCTTCATTTTCATCATTTTGCTTAAATTTTTAACATTACCATGAAATGACTCAGGATGTTTGAGAGTGGTTTCGGCCTCATTGGATTTTATATGGAATAAGTAGAATTTTAGATTTCATTCAAAATCCAGCAGACTTATCAGTTTTTCAGGATTTTAGGATTGGAGGATTGCAATGTTTCCATTGAATTTTGTCATGTATTAGGGTATGGAACTCGTATTTAATCAAGAGCACCAATCCCTCTATGTACCTTGATGTTAGTGACATTGGTTGTCGAACTCCTCTGGGATTCGCTCCCAAACCAGGAGCTTCTGAAAATGTCGCTCCCGCTCCCGTTTTCGCTCTCACTCCCCACTTTCGCTCCTGCTCCCAAGTAACACTGAGCCAGATGATGTTGGCAACTCTAGCAATGATTAGTAGTACTGGTCACAGACTTTTGTTGTAGAGGCCATTAATAGCCTCCTTGGTTATGTGTTTTCGTTTTGATCTCTATATCATCATCGTGTATGTATTAGACAATGCACTGGGTGCCATTTTGATATAACGGATATATTCATGAGCCTACTTTGATCATATGTTGTCTTCAATCTATATTCTAATGTTGTGTGTTTGGAAACATGAATGAAAATCTTTAAAATTATGTGTTTTTATAAAAATAAATATTTAATGTATTTTTTACAACGACCGAATCATTGAAATCGAGCCGGCCGAGTCGATACCGAGTCGAAGTCGAAGTCGGAGTCGACCCTTGGCCGAGTCAGAGTCAGAGTCGGAGTTTTAAAACATTGCAAGGTGGTCAGCCTACCCCGACGAGATTTATTCAGATAGGATGGCATTTGTATGCCACCAGATAGAGCAGTATATGGGAATGATGTTCTTCCATTGATGTATTGGGCACAAGAACCACCAAGGATTGGCACAACAATGACATCCCCATTAGCATGTGAAGAGTCATGCCACTTAGGTCTACCAGGACAAAGGAGATATGGCTAACATCATGGTGGGTCCACTAGCAGGATGGTAAATACATTGGCACATGTAGGATAACAGACGATATAGGGTGCGTCAGCAGCAGGCGGTGATACCTAGTGGGGTACAAGGATATGCCATGGTGTGTAGAGAAATGCAGAGGAGTACGATGATGCATGGTTTTATGCAGTGGTGTATGGTGTTGCACAATAGGATCTCGGAGCATTGCTTTTGTGCAAACAGATTGATTGGGACATTGAGCATACCAATGGGCCTGGCTTACCCAGGATCAATGAGTGGATGGATGAGCGTCGGGGAGCACTACATTCCTCAAAGTTTGATCTTCGATTGGAACATCACCTGATTAGAGTCAAGAGTAGGATACTCATAGGACTACCCATAAGTATCCATATGGGTTTTTTATCACGCCTTTGGGATTGACCCATGAATCTGTCACAGGACACATGGGGGTCACCTAAGACAGTTGGGTGAGACACAGTGCATCGTCGATAGAAGAATGACTTCCCAGTTGAGGCATATGGTCGGAGAGCAAGTTCACAGATACAGGACCAGGGATGGCATACCCAACTGCAGAGGTAACATATGTTCTGCCATGTGTACACACTTAGGGAGATGATTAGGAGAGAGTTGCATGACACACCTTCGGTAGAACATTTCGAGGCACTGTATGAGCATGGGGCACAGTGGATGGTAAGCCTCTTTTACAGGAAGGTGTGTGGGCTCCAGGTGGTAATTGGGTACATCACCAAGAGACGAGATAGCATAGTCTGTTGTGTGATTAGGTAGGAGGGGCAATTTAGCATGCACCGGATTGATTCATGATACATGGTGTTCGTCTATTGGTTGCATATAGTGATTAGTGATGAGGCACAGATGGGCGCCAACAATTAGCAGTACTCCACCGCAACAATTAGTTATGATCAGAGTGGCGCAACAGCAACATAGCAATTTCCTTTAGGGATTAGCATGGGACCCTTCTCTGCAAGAGTTGGATTGCACCTTCAGGAGTTCATTCGTGAGGTGCATGGGATTGATTTTCCGGTAGAGCAGCTTCTTGAGGAGTTGGTCGGAATTTCGCATTTTCAAGACGCTCTACTTATTGGCAATATGCGGAGGGCCTCTAGTGTGTATTCCTTGTTAGGGAGTGAGTGGAGTGAGAGATGCTTCACAATGATTAGGATGGTTTGGGACCCTGATATTCACTTGGATCAGCTTGTGGAGCTGCAACATGCAATGGCATTGCTTGAGGGAAAGCAATTTTGGGGAAGGGAGACTATAAAGTCCCCAGATTTTGGATTACCTGGCGAGGTGGTTAGGAAGGTTTTCCGGAGCTTGTGTCAACTAGGTCATAGGAGTAGGATTACTCCATTGGTGGGCTCAGATGGTTTTAGAGGATTTTTATGGGTTCGATTAGGATCACTTACCATTTCATCATCGAGATCAATTTTGCACGGTCTTCTCTTGGTTTTGTTGCATTCCGATGATTTCCGTAAAAATAACACAAGCATATTTTAATTAATTATGCTTAAGGTGTTGTTTCGGGTTGATTACTTGGAGAAGCACCTTAGTGTAATAGCTCGTTTGAATCAGGGCGAAGCGATCTATAGGGAAGAACGATAAAAATGGGCTTGGGGTGGCCAATGTGACCATAGAGGCGATTTAGGCATTTTCCGGCATTAACAGTAACTTTAATTAGTTTATAAAAGTCACTTTATTAAATAAAAGAAAAATCCTTTTAAATATTTAATTGGAGGGGGAAAAGGTAAGTGAGTTATAAAAAAAGGAAAATGAGGGGGTCTCTCCTCATTCATTTGTGCATTGGTGAGTTTGAAGAGAGTTCTTGGAGAGAGTGTGAAGGAGAAGCTTAGGGTTTTGGAATCCTAGCCGTCATAGCAGACTTCGGTGTTGAAACTAGGCACCCTAGTTTGGATTTGAGAGTGAAATCACTTAGATTTCCTACTGAGTTTCAATGGAGAACAAGATTTCCGAGAAATATTGAGGTATTCAAGTGTTATTAGTTGATTTTAGAAACTTAGTGGGTAATTTCAATATCTTTTTTGCAGATGGAAGAGCTACCAGAAGTGTGAACCTTGGGAATCGAGCTTCCAGCCTAGATAGAGATCAAGTTTGCAATTTAATGTTGTTGTACCCATCATGGTTGTAGTTTGAAGATCCCGGTAGTTCGATTCACCCTTTTTGTGGAGCAGCTCGAATTCCAGTCAGAGATACTCCCTTTATTTCAATGTTGGACAAGTTCCCTGATTGTTTGGGACTGCATATTGGTGGTAGAGTTGGACGCATGGACCGCGGGGTCTATCTAATGCCATAGTCAGGCTGAGTACCTATTTTATAGGTTGTGTATCAGTGGCTGGTATAGTTTTCAAAACCGGTCAATCTAAATCGAAAATCGGTCAAACCGGCCAGTTCATTAGCCCTGGCAATCAAACCAATTAAAAACCCAATTTTCTGAGCGGCCCACCAGTGTTTGGTCTGACCAGCCACAAACCGGCCAGTTTATTACCAAGCCATCTACAGACCCCACAGAATGCAGTTTAGTGAGTTTTGATGTCGTTTTGAGGGAAAATTGGGGTTGTTTCCCGCCAAAAACAACCCCTCTAAGAAACGAATGCCTCCCCTCTCATTTGCCTCACACATGTCAACCCTAGCAACACAAACAATCAATGGTAATGTTAAATTCTTAAAGTAAAAGTGACATTTCCTTTCTTTTTCAACTTCATCCTTTTACTTAAATTTTTAACATTGCCATGAAATGACTCAAGATGTTTGAGAGTGGTTTCGACCACACTGGATTTCATATGGAGAAACTCGAATTTTGGAGCTCACTCAAAATTCAATAGAGTTAATGGTTTTCAAGATTTCATGGTTTGGAGGTTTGCAATGTTTCCACTTGATTCTATCATGCATGAGGGTATGAAATTGGCGTTTGATCTACAGCATGAAGCCCTTTAAGAAACTTGATGTTGGTGGCATTGATTTTTGAACATTGTTGATGTTGGTGGTATTGATTGTTGAACTCCTCTACCATGGCCTTATCACGAATGTACCCTTCACTCAAAGGAAAATAATTGGTTAGGGATGCTAAGATTTTTCTATCACATTACAAGGCTGATGTGAAATTCCCACTTAGCAATATTGCTAAGGGAAATATCAATCTTGCCCAATTTTATCTTATTTCATGTTTGCACTTAGGAGATGTGAGTTCAGAGGTCCCACATGAATTTTGGGATTAAGTGGGGGCCCAAACAATAGGAAGGATGGGAAATATTGCAGCTCTAATGGAGCGTGGGAACCACCCCATGAAGAATTACGACCCACATGTGGAAGACGCTCTGGAGCGAAGTTGGTGGGGAAAGTCGAGTTGGGCCCACATGGGCATCTTGGAGGATCTTTGATAAATAGAGCAAGAGGCACTCATTTTGGGCATTCAACCATCTATTCAAAAATTGTCTTTGACATAGCACACTTGAGCTGAAGTCAAGTCTACAGTGTTGTTTAGCACACGAGCGTCTCCAACAGGAGATATCAACCATTGCTTCAATGGACGTCGAGTGCCAGCCCAAGGAAGGAGTCCTACCTATACTAGTTTGTACCAGCAGCAGGGAGTGTGAGTTTGTGTGTTAATTTTAGGTATGTTCTATGCTTAGAGCAATTTATTTCAATTTTTCCAATTAGCTCAATATATTTTCCAAATTAACAATCATATCAGCATAATAGTAAATTGCAGATAGAACATAAACATAAATCGTCGAAGACAAGAAGACACAAGATGTGGTGCTAGCCAGGGACAAACCCCAATGTGGGGAAACCCTTGATCAATTCTTCTTATATGTTCTTCAATAGTTCAACAGAGAGAGAGATAGTACATATACATCAGAAGTCTACATATTGACTTATCTAAATAAGAGCAGAGATCTTCTCTAACAAGATAGCATATGAGGTCGTTGATCTGAGCTGAGCAGAAGGCATACTGCTTCCACTAATCCAAGGTGACTCCATCACCATGCGCTCCTCATTGTGCTGCACCTCACTGTACTGCACTCAATCATCGTGTTGTACCTGACACTGTGCCACACCCAATCATCACTATACTACATCTCCTCATGCAGCACTATGTTGAGCTCTTCATTACACTATGTTGCACCCAAATGCATATTGCAATACATCATCATCCTGCTACTGCAATACATTCTTGTTGCTGCTATACATCCATGCCCATCATCACCATGTTGTACCATTGTTGCACCATACTGCACCATGTTGCCTTCATCATGCTGCCACCTATCACATCATTATGTTGTTGTACTCATTGTGCACTATGCTGCACCATTATTATGTTGCATATACCAACCTTAGCTGCTTGCTATGGCTTGCAGCCTAGCAGAGAGCGAGGCTATAGTTCATCAAACAAATAGCTTCTCCCTCAATATAGAGACAGCTGCTACCATACATAATCCAAGCTTGAGAACAACAGTCTTCTAACATTGTTGCTGCTAGGTTTCCATTGCAGCGACTTAGGGCTATATACAAGTAGCATATAGAAGGCAGCATATGCATCCTCCTTGACTGCAACCATAATGTTAAGGACATCGTTAGGGTGACTAAGTATTTCCTATCAATAGGCCAGCATATAGATCTCACTATAGTGGATATTATGACAGCAGATGAGGACCCTTGAAGATTGTGGATTAGGCTGCTCTCTTCATGAATTGTGGCCAACATAATGGGGACAGCATATAGAATCTCCTCATAAAACATTTGAAGAGACTTCTCCCTTCAACGTAGCTGGTCTTCAGGACTGTGGCCAAGATGTGCACCTAAAACGCATTCTTTTGGACTGTAAACTACGTCTCTTTCTTACAGCGGAATAGTGGTATAGAAGACTGCAACTAGGGCTCATTTGAGGCTTCTTTGGACAGCATATGGAGGCCTCCTTGTTGCGTTGAGGACAATGTTGCATGAAGGGCCCCCCCCCCGGGTGGTTCCAAGCCCGAAAGCATGTCCCATGTGGAAGCGCCTAGGAAGCTTCGTCGGAAGCGCGCTTCCGATTTTTTTTGCCGCTTCCTGGACTTTTCGGAAACGCGCTTCGTATGGCGCTTCAGGCGTCGAACGCGTGGCGCTTCGAAGGAGGAAGCGTACGCTTCCCGTACACTTCCGGAAAAGCTTCCAGAAAAGCATTTAGAAAATCGTTTTTTTTTTTTCAATTTTTTTTTAATTTTAGGTGAGTTTGCTTGTTGGCGGTGGGTCCACCTTGGGTTAGGGTGACGAATGAAGGCAAAAAAAAATATAAATATAGCAAATGCTCCCTCATGGTAATGTTAAATTCTTAAAGTAAAGGACATTCTCCTATTTTTTTCCATTTTCATTCCTTTTACTTAAACTTTTCAACATTACATGGAAATGACTCAGGATGTCGAGAGTGCGTTCCAGCCTCATTGGACTTCATATGGAGAAAATTAGAATTTCATATCCTATTCAAAATTCAGCAGGACTTAACAGTTTTCAGGGAATGAGGATCAATGGGATTTTTGGCATTTCATTAGATTATATCAAAGTATGAAGGTATGCGATTAGCGTTTAATCAAGAGCACCAAGCCCTATATGTACTCCTAGTGTTGGTGTGTTTTAATTGTTGAACTCCTTTGTTCACGCCGGCAGCCTTAGCAAAAACTTTACCTTTCAATCAAGTCAAAATCATCGATCAAGCATGTTAAGCTTTTTCTTACCATATTTTAAGTCTTTGAATTAGGTAGTTTGATCAAAATTGGGCAATGTTATTGACTAATATCCTCATAGACAATCGAGGTAGAGGCAAAGGCTAGACAAAGGAGAAGAATCTAGATTCTAGATGGTTGATGCATCTTAAATGTTGATGGCTCGAATAATTAATCATTAATTGTACAATGGATGTTATATCTATCTGATTTATTTGCCAAAAATATGCATGTTTTCATGTCTTCTACAAACTAATTTGGTATTTGGGATGTTTGTTTTGAGTATAAATGCAAAAAAATATAAATATATATATATATATAGCATACGCTTCGCTTCCTAGATTTTTGGAAAATGACGCTTCCGCATCCCCGCTTCCAAAAAACGTCCCCGCTTCGTGCAACATTGGTTGAGGAGCCTTCAAGGACAAAGACAGAGTCACTATCTACGGTGACAAGACCTGGGGCTAAGGCATGAAGGACCTACAGCTAGGGCAGGATAGGACTGTGCATTAGGGCAGTGTGTATAGGCCTCCTTCACCATGCTACATCTCCCAGCTTGAACTGCGGCTAAGTTTCCTTGATTGAATGGCAGTTAGATCACCTTCCTTAGGACTACGGTTAGGGCAGTATTAGATCTCTTCTTGACTACAACCACACTGTGGCTAGGGCTCCTTGTTTAGTCTCCTTTCCTCCTGCGTCTAGGGCTTCCTCCTCTTAGACTTCTCTTCCACTAAAACCCAAAACAAGTGGAAAGAAATCAAAAGTGAAGTGTGTCCAAATAACTATCAAGCCACCTCCTTTTATACTAAAACGTTGAGCACAAGAGGGGGTTATTTGGTTGCTGGCCGACCTTGACAAATTGTCCCGTAACATAAATAAATTCAAATCTCCATGAATACTTATCGGAATCGGATGATCTTTAGATCAATCCTACACCTCTCGATGAGTGGGATCCAAGAAAAATATTAGCTGCCATAAATAAGATGACCCACATGGAGTTTGGCCCTAGTTGCCAATTTTAGCACTCCCTCTCAACTAGGGGGATATCCATCCAATGATCCATCTGCCAGACTGTACTATCTCTGCCATTAGTGCCCTGCACTGCTTTGCTCCACTGAATCATGAAAAAGAAGAATTGATAGAGAATGTCTCATACCATTCTCTATTGACCCGAAGTCAATCCCATATGAAGAGAGTGTGTCATACCACTCTTACTGATCCCAGATCAGTTCCAAAAGAGAGTGAGTTATATCACTCTTACTGACCCGAAGTCAGTTTCATTGATCCCAGATCAATATCAAAAGAGAGTGTCTCAAACCACTCATACTGACCCGAAGTCAGTTTCATTGATCCCAGATCAATATCATAAGAGAGTGTCTCAAACCACTCATACTGACCCGAAGTCAGTTTCACCGATCCCAGATCAATATCAAAAGAGAGTGTCTTAAACCACTCATACTGACCCGAAGTCAGTTTCATTGATCCCAGATCAATATCAAAAGAGTGTCTTAAACCACTCATACTGACCCAAAGTCAGCTTCATTGACCCCAAATCAATATCAAAAGAGAGTGTCTTAAACCACTCATACTGACTCGAAGTCAGTTTCATTGATCCCAGATCAATATCATCCTAGCATAGGGAGTACAGTGGTAACATGATGCATCCATTGGTACTACTATGGTCCCTATCCTCATTTCCCTGCTCATTGGCCAGATGAGAGGTACTTCCCATGAGTCTCAGACTGCATGGGTAGGATGTCTCAACAGGAGAAAGATGAACCACTCATCCTGCCTACATGTCGCAAGGGGTATCCCAGGGGAAGGCTGAACCACTCACCTTGTACACAACAAAGCACTAGAGGAAGGTTGAATCACTCACCCTATGATTGTGTCTCGGCAAGAGAAGGATGAACCACTCATCATGCCTACATACCAAACCACTAGGGGAAGGCTGGACCACTCACCCTATGGTTGCTCATCGCTCCACGATGTACCCCCAAGCCCCCTGGAGCTCCCAGAGCTCAATGTCCATATCATATAGGACCCTTAGGAGAGAGTCTCTCCACGACTCCTAATCGTTCTCAGAAAGTCACAAATTTGACCTTTCCTAGGGGCTTCGACAGAATGTCGGCGACCTACACATTAGTCCCAATGCGATGGAGCCCTCTTGCTCATCGATGTACCATATCCCAGATAAAGTGGTACCTGATGTTTATATGCTTGGAGAGATCATAGAATACGGGATTCCTCAATAATTGAATCCCCCTCTAGTTGACATAGAAGATCACGATGGTATCCATCATGTGTACAAACAGCTCACTGAAGAGCTTCCTCATACTCGTAGCTATGTATTCAGTCTCAGCGGTGCTTAAAGCAACTGTCTTCTGCTTCCTTCTCATCCAGGATATCATAGCAGAACCCAAAGAGAACCAGCACTCATAAGTGCTTTTGCTATCCTCCACACTGCCTGCCCAGTCAACATTCGATTAATCATGCAACTTCACGTTTCCGGCAGTGTATCTCAATCCATTGTGCTACAAAGATATCTCATAAGATTCTTGGCACCAATCCTGTGAGGCTCAACCATATATGAGCTCAACATGCTAACTGCAAAACATATATCCGGATAGGAGTTCACCAAGAACATCAACGCTAGAATGAGTTTATGAAACTCGGAGGCATTTCCTAAATCAGGTCCGGCATCCCTACCACATAACTGCTAAAAGTTAAGCTCCATCGAGGTAGTCACGGGCTTGCAGTTCACCATTCCAAATCCAGAATTCAACTACCTCTTACGTTTGCAAATGAGAGGGTCTACACCTGTCAGAAAGAGGTCGTCCTCAAAAGGTGCCAGTATGAGAGGTCTATCATCCACAACCTTCAAGCAAAGGTGTGGATCGGCTTCACTCCTAGTGAATCTCAGTTTCATTAGACAGTTATCAATCCTCTCATATCAAGACCAGGATATTAGCTCTAAATCATAGAGAGCTTTCTTCAACCTGCATACATGAGATTCTTGATCATGAACCTCAAAAACCTTGGGTTGTTCCAAACCTGTGGACCTGCTACATAAGGGGAATGGTCCCCTTGTAAGATTTTCCTTCGGTACATCTTAGACATGTACCTTCATGCTCTTCTTGAATTCAGGCATCCCTGTCACCATCTAACTCACATCGGGTGGGGCCCCATAATAAGCAGACCTCTGGTGCTATAGACGAGATGTGTCAACTGACATGGTCCCCAATGGACTTCCTGCAACTTGATACAAATTGCCAACCTTGAACCCATGAGTAAAAGCATCTTTGAAAAATTCATTTTCAAACACGTACCTTTCCATCGATGAATGCCACGCTAAAATCTTTGACTTCCATTGTCGAAATGGACATCAGGTTCTTCTTGCGATTAGGTACATAAAAGAGATTCTTGTAAATGAATCGAGTTACCCTCATTCAATTTAGGGGTAACATTCCCTACACCCTTTCCGGGATAGGTGGCATTCACTCCAAGTAAAATCCATGATTGTTTCCATCTTTACCAAATTAGAGAGAGCACCCTTCTATTCGATGAAGTGCCTTGAAGCACTACAATCAATAAGCCAGATTCCCAAAGAGTCTAGAGGAGAGGGCCAATATAAGATAATGCGTCTTTATCTTATCAGAAACAACATTTGATTCTTCATACCTGGGGTTCCTTGCTTTCTTTGAAGAGTTGGCCATTTCCTTGATGACCTACATTCCTTCGATCATTGAAGCTGTCCCTGGAATGATTGTTATCATCATCAAGTGATGTGTCCCTACCAGTCGGACACTCCTTTGCATAATGGACGAACTTATTGCAAGCAAGGCATCTACCTCTCCTTCCATCCTTAGATCCGGACTTCCCATTGAAGTAATCTTTAGGTAGGCAATCAGAAGCTTCCATTGTGCCACTCGGATAATATTCTCTGTTTTGACTTCACCCTTGGTGAGTTTGAAGAGGGATGAGGAATCCATTGAGCCTTTTGTCATTTCCCAACTGTCTTCGGTGATTGCTCTTTCACTCTTGCTTGGGCTTTGTCTTCACCTCAGCTCTGATACCATGTTAATTTTAGGTATGTTCTATGCTTAGAGCAAATTATTTCAATTTTTCCAGTTAGCTCAATATCTTTTCCAGATTAGCAATCATATCAGCGTAATGGTAAATTGCAGATAAAACATAAACATAAATCACAGAAGACAAGCCAAGACAAGAGGACACAAGATGTGAAGCTAGCCAAGGACAAACCCCAATATGAGGAAACCCTTGATAAATTCTTCTTATATGTTCTTCAATAGTTCAACAGAGAGAGAGAGTACATATACATCAGAAGTCTACATATTGACTTATCTAAATAAGAGCGGAGATCTTCTCTAACAAGATAGCATATGAAGCAGTTGATCTGAGCTGAGTAGAAGGCATATTGCTTCCACCGATCCAAGGTGACTCCATCACCATGCACTCCTCACTGTGTTGCATTCAATCATCGTGTTGTACTTGACATTGTGCTGCACCCAATAATCACTATACTGCATCTCCTCATGCTGCACTATGTTGAGCTCTTCATTGCACTATGTTGCACCCAAATGCATACTGCAATACATCATCATCCTGTTGCTACAATACATTCTTGCTGCTGTTATACATCCATGCTTATTATCACCATGTTGTACCATTGTTGCACCACACTGCACCATGTTGCCTTCATCACGCTGCCACCTATCACATCATTATGCTGCTGTACTCACTGTGCACTATGCTGCACCGTTATTATGCTGCATATACCAGCCTTAGCTGCTTGCTATGGCTTGCAGCCTAGCAGAGCAGCTAGGCTATAGTTCATCAAACAAACAGCTTCTCCCTCAATATAGAGACAGCTGCTACCATACATAATCCAGGCTTGAGAACAACCGTCTTTTAACATTGATGCTGCTAGGTTTCCATTGTAGTGACTTAGGGCAGTATACAAGTAGCATAAAGAAGGCAGCATATGCATCCTCCTTGACTGTGGCCATAGTGTTAAGGACAGCATTAGGGTGACTGAATATTTCCTATAATTAGGCCAACATATAGATCACACTACAGTGGATATTATGACAGCGGATGAGAACCCTTGAAGATTGCGGATTAGGCTGCTCTCTTCATGACCTGTGGCCAGCATAATGTGGATAGCGTATAGGATCTCCTCATAAAACATCTGAAGAGACTTCTCCCTTCAACGTAGCTGGTCTTCAAGACTGTGGCCAAGATGTGCACCTAAAACGCATTCTGACTGAATATTTCCTATCATTAGGCCAACATATAGATCACACTACAGTGGATATTATGACAGCGGATGAGGACCCTTGAAGATTGTGGATTAGGCTGCTCTCTTCATGACCTGTGGCCAGCATAATGGGGACAGCATATAGGATCTCCTCATAAAACATCTAAAGAGACTTCTCCCTTAAACATAGCTGGTCTTCAGGACTGCAGCCAAGATGTGCACCTAAAACACATTCTTTTGGACTATAAACTATGTCTCTTTCTTACAGCGGATTAGTGGTATACAAGACTGCAGCTAGGGCTCATTTGAGGCTTCTTTGGACAGTGTATGGAGGCCTCCTTGCTGTGTTGAGGAGCATTCTTTAAGGACAGAGACAGAGTCACTATCTACGATGACAAGACATGCGGCTAAGGCATGAAGGACCTGCGGCTAGGGCAGGATAGGACTGCGCATTAAGGCAGCGTGTATAGGCCTCCTTCACCGTGCTAGATCTCACAGCTTGAACTGCAGCTAAGTCTCCTTGATTGAATGGCTATTAGATCAACTTCTTTAGGACTGCGGCTAGGGCAGTATTAGATCTTTTCTTGACTGTGGCCAGACTACAGCTAGGGCTCCTTGTTTAGTCTCCTTTCCTCCTGCGTCGAGGGCTTCCTCCTCTTAGACTTCTCTTCCACTAAAACCCAAAACAAGTGGAGAGAAATCAAGAGTGAAGTGTGTCCATATAACTATCAAGCCACCTCCTTTTATACTAAAACGTTGAGCACAAGAGGTGGTTATTTGGTTGCTGGCAGACCTTGATGAAATGTCCCATAACATAAATAAATCCATATCTCCATGAATACTTATCGGAATCAAATGATCTCTAGATCAATCCTACACCTCTCGATGAGAGGGATGCAAGAAAAATATCAACTGACATAAATAAGATGGCCCACATGGAGTTTGGCCCTAGTTGCCAATTTTAACATTGTGGAGAGGACAAGCAGCCATAGCGCAAGGACTGCATAATTCTTGGAGGAGGAGCGCTTGGAGGTTGAGGAGTAAAGAGGGTTAGGGACTGAAACTTGAGGTGGAGTCCGGGAAGTGTTGTGGGGGCTTTTCTAGCATTTTGACGGAGCAGCAAACGCAACATTTGCTACAAGTTACATCTTCCACTTGTGGAGGAGGGCCAAGCATTTGGGGGTTAGTTTTGGAGTGTCAAAACTAGGACAAACCCTTTCTGTGTTTTTCTGGGTTTATTGAGGAGATGCCAGAGATTAATTTGGCTAAATTTTCTGGGCAAATTTGAGGGGTTAAACAGGGGCCCCAACCCAACAAGCATTAAGAGGAGCTAACGGAAAATTGGGCCAAAATTCCAAGGTCAACATTTGGCCAATTCCTTCATGGGTTTTTGTGGGTTATTGGTTGAGAGCCCAGGGTTAATTTCCCTGAATTTTCTGAGCACCGGAGATGGTCCTAGCAACAATTCTTCGCAGCTAGCAGCATATTTCTGGGCAATTTCAGCGCAGAGCCAGGAAAGAGTAGCAACAGGTTTGAGAGGGACTTCTTATTGTTCATTTGGGCTTAGCTAGCTTGCCTCGAGCAAGCCCAGGTGCACTCTTCCCAACACCTCATTATACCCTCTTCTTATTATGATAAAATGGCTCAGCAACGTAGTTTTTGGCTTTAAAATGGTGTTCTGATGTTTGAGTAATTTTCCAGGTGTTTTTGGCGATGTTTGCTTTGTTTAGCATTATAAATTTCCATTAGGAATATTACAGTGGTATAAGAGCATGATTTTGGCCAGTTGTGGGTCTAAATCACACAAATGCTCAAGTGCTATTGTGGACTAGAATTCCAAAGGCTAAAACACTAGTCCCACATTATTCTTCAGATTGAATTTATGCCCAAAACTGTCTCAGCAAGACAAATTTGAAAATGTTACTTGGAGCATCAAGAGACTGGTGGTGCAGCTCGAAGAGTGGTTGTCAGCAAGGGAAGCAAGAAAAAATAGTATTTGTCGACCTGCAGATGAAGAAAATAAGAGCATGATTGTTGAATGAAACACTAGTAGTAATACTACAGAGATGAAGATGGGAGGCAGAGGTAGTGATGAGATGAGAGAGAACATACCCATGGAGGAGGGAGTTCATCTAGATACGTTCCAACCAGTTGAGCATGAGGCTAATAGCCCACAGGGGGAGCACGAGGATACACCTAGTGTGACACAAGAGTCACCCCTGTTGGAGTTTCCTTTGGTAGCCCCAGTAGACAAATTGGAGGCAGTTGAGCACACATCCATTAATGAGGCATCTCGGTCTATGACAGAGCTTAAGAACGGCAACCACCTATAGTTGACTGATGAGCATGTCTCGCATGTTGGGTTGTCTATGGAGGAGTAGTTGGAGGCTCATGTCGAGCCCATGATGGAGGAGGATGTCCTTGATCCTTTGGGCTAGCCATTAATGTTGATTTGGGGTAGCATCGGATGTGCTCTAGCCACGAAATTTGGTGAAGAGGTTGGGGCACATTAGATCTCCAATACCCAGAAAGGGCTTGAGCAGATTCTAAACAAATCAAGAGATATTAAAATAATTAATATTTTGGAAAATAAAATATTAATGTGTATTAATATGAAGTTAAAGTGGTCCAAAAGACATGGATCAATCTAGATCTAATCTTAGTCGTTGATTAGGGACTTAATCTCGACCGTTGAGATGTCAACAGAAAAAGTATAAGAGAAGGCTTGAGGGTCACTTGGAGAGCACACCAGATGATCAGTGATTCTATTCTCTAGAGCGGGGTTTGCTAAGAGAGATAGAATCAGTGATCGAGAGAGCAGCTGAGGGGCATTGAGTACAGAGAAATAGAGAAGGCAAAGATTGTGTCGGGAGAGCAGTGCAGCAGCCAAGGAGGGTGACTTAGAGCCAAGAAGGGCTCACGTAGGGCCATGCAGAGGTAGCCAAGTGCTGCGCAAAGCACCAAAGGGGCCAGCGCTCCCAGAGCTGATGCGTGATGAGGAGTTGCATGAAGGATTTTCCAGGGTTTCAGCGAGGAGATTTCTCTCAAACTGTGAGGTACAGCTGCTAAGGAAATTCTCTGTTGGGTAGGCCAGCTTCGGCACCCAGAAGGTACTCTGATATTGCTTAATAAGAAAACCCTCAGATAGTTGCACCGGTTTTCCCGTATTGGGTTTTTCTAGGGACAATGGTCCAAAAATAATGGTGTCATGTGGTGTGGTTGTTCTTGTTTCTTTTAGTTGTTGATCTGCAATATGTTGAGCATGCACTGGTGTTTATTTTAAGTATTTACTTTGTAAATAACTTGTTAAAGAAAAATAACAAGTAGGTAGGAATAAATCAGAAAAAGTGCATGAAGGGTTCCTAAACTAAGTAAATTTAGAAACTTCAACAATTAATGAGGGGCAGCTTAGAGACCACACGTTGGGATTCCAGCACATTTCACTTCAAAGGCACAATGGCAGGATCTACAACATTATCAGCCCACCCCTACGCATTGGATTGAGAAAAGTGGAGTTGTCTAGACCAAGGTTGCGGGGAAGCGCCCCCCCCCCTCCCCCGATCCCGTTCCCAATCCGCACCCCGGTCAGGAGCGACTTGGGAGTGGGTCAGGAACGCGCTCCCAACCCAAAAAAACGCTCCCTAATTTTTTTGGGATCGATGGAGGGAGCGTCGCTCCGAGAGTGATTTTTCGGAGTGATTGCTTCCGACCGGTGGAGAGCGACGCCCGCGCGGCCAAGAGAGAGGTGACGGCGACGTGGAGAGGAAGGAATGGGAGGGAAAAAAGGGAGAGAGGGAAGGGGAGGGTGGAGAATAAATAAACCCTCTCTCCTCTCATTATTCACTTCATCCTAAGTGAGAGAGAGCAAGAGAGTTTGAAGAGAAAGAGAGAGTTTGGAGCAAGGAGAGGAGCTTGGAGGAGTTTGAAAAGCTTGCAAGGGGAGATTGGAGGCCAAAGTGGTAGGATCTACACTCTAATCTACCAATTCTTTTCTATGTTCATTGCTAAATAAATAACTAAAAAAATTTCTCTATTTCCCATTCCATTTTTTTTGCAGATTCAAAACTTCAAATTTCAAACATCATGGTTATATTTCTTGGCATTTTCTTCTTCTTGGTTCCTTTCTTGGTTATTATGGTGTTGGGGAGTAGAAAAATGAGGGATGAACATGAAGAAGAGGATGAAGAAGTGGGTTATAGTGGATTTGATGAAAACCCTGAAGAGGAGTACCTTGGTGAGGAGTTGGAGGAGAGAACATGATTCAGCTCAAAGAACTAAACAAGATCTAACCCCATTGTGGAAATATGTTACTAGGCCTAAAGCAAGGAAGGGGGTGGAACCACTAAATTTCACTGCCTCCATCGCAGCAATAATTACATAGGTTCATACACCCGTGCCAGAAAGCACCTCTGCGTGAAAAGGCCATGGAATGGAGATAAACAAATAGGAATCAAAACTTGTACAGGTGTGTCAGCAGCAGAGAGAGCCAAATACATAAGGGAAGAGGAGGAAGCCCAATACAAATCTAAAAGATCAAAGGGTTTCTTTGAACCAAGCTCACAATCACATGCACAAAGAACTCCTTCAGTGTCCTCCTATGGAAGTGGATATGGAGGCACAGGATCACCAAAAATCTCTTTAAGGCGTAGAACCATATCAGATTTCCTTGATGAAGGGTGTAGAAATGATGTAAATTTGAAAGTTTATCGATTTCTCTATGCATGTGGGATACCATTCAATGTTCTTCGCTCACCTTATTGGCATGAAATGGTTTCTGCCATAAATGATGCCCCTAAAGGATACAAGAGCCCTGGGTATGACAAGGTTAGAACCGTTGGACTTGATAATGAAAAGGCAAAAATATCACATTCTTTGAGTAGAATGACAAATTCATGGATTGAGCATGAGGCATCCATTATATTTGATGGATGGGCAAATGTAAAAGGCAAGCCATTGATAAGTGCTCTTGCTGTGTCTATTAGTGGTGCCATCTTTCTTTCAGCATATGATTACATAGACAAATTCAAGACTGGCATCAACATTGCAGAACGACTACTTGAAACAATTGAACATATTGGGCCATACAATGTCATCCAAGTCATCACTGATAATGCTGCTAATTGTAAGGCAGCGGGAGCAATTATTGAGGATAAATACCGCAACATATTTTGGTTTGGGTGTTTGGTTCACATAATGAACCTTTTGATGCATGATATTATTAAGAACAAAAACCAACAATACAAATGGATTGTTGATTTGTACAAGAGAGGCAAAAAAATGATAAAAATTATTACAAATCATAGCAATATCCATGGGCTTTTCCGCAGTCACTCAAGATTGGAGTTGTTGAAGATTGCGAAGACTAGATTTGTTAGCTATTACCTCACCTTCAGGTGCCTTTTGAAGGTAAGAGAGTCATTGGCTAGCATGGTATCAAGTCCACACTGGCAAGTATTAAAGGAAAGGGCTACAAATGCAGCTGACAGGCAAGGTTTTGAACAGGTGGAGGAGACCGCTCCTAATGGTCAGTTTTGGGCATGTGTGAGGCAAGTATTGGAATTCACCAAGCCCATTTATCACATGATTCGTTTTGCAAATACAAATAAACCAATGATTGAGGAGGTGTATGAGCATATGGATACCATTTTGGGGAAATAAAAGATATTGTTCAGAAAGATGATCCCAACTTGTATACACTAATTCATAATTGTGTGTACCGTGGAATAAACTTAATGTTCTACTACATGCCTTGGTGTATTTCCTTATGCCAAAATACTACTCTCCAACTTGGTTGGGCCAACCTGCACCTGGGGGTGGGCTTAGGGTCAAACCCCATATGGATCCAGAGGTAACTACAGGATATATGGAAGCATTAGACAAGTTGGTACCTGACAGGGAGGAATGTGCTAATCTGTGTCTTGAATTATGCAGATATTTCAATTGCACTGGTTTGTTTGGTTCTTTGCATGGAATGGAAGATAGAGACAAATTTGATGTTGTCACATGGTGGGAAGCATATGGCGGCATGGGACTTTTGCCAAAATTGGCAAAACAAGTTCTCTCATAAGTTGTAAATACTTCTTCTGCAGAGAGGTGTTGGAGCACCTATAGCTTCATACATAATGTGAGAAGAAACAGACTCAATGAAAATCGAGCAGAAAGCTTGGTTTATGTGCACTACAACTTGAGGTTGTTGAGCATTACTGTGATCGGGCTTATGAGAATCCATCATATAAAATTTGGGACAACCATCCAAAGGACGATAATTTGGAGGATGGCACTATACATCTTGAAGAACTAGAAACAGAACTTATGAGAGGAAGATGAAGCAACAACCATGCCACCCCCACCATCAAGTAGTAGTGCTCGAGTTCCAAGTCTTGCTCCTTTGTTGTCGCCGCCTCCATGTACATCCTCACGTGGAGGGCATGTGCCTTCTGGTTCTAGTCATGGGACTGTGCAGGAGGAGACTCCTAGAAGACCACCGCGACCTGCTCAAAAATTAGACATTATTCGTGGTGGCAAGAGGAAGATGTAGATTATAGATTTACTTGTCTTTTCTAGTTTCTAGTAGTTTTTATAACTGTTGACTCTTTCATATTTATTATGATATTTTTTGTAAACAATATATGACAATTTAAGTTTAAGTTTGAAGTTGGCAATTATAACTCATTGGTAATGAATTATGAATATGATGCTTCGTGAAAGTTGAAAGTTTTTTCATTTCATTTCATTTTATAACATTTGATTTTATGTTGGATATTATTTGTTCTAATGGTTACACTTAGCTTACAAGTACAACTTTGGTGATCAATGATGATAAATGTTATATATTGAATTTTGAAAGCTTGAAACTTTAAGATTAGTGAATCATCATAATTCATGAGACTCAATATGTTGTATGTTACTAACTTGTGGACGTGGTTGATGAAGATTATAACTTCTAGATGATTGTTGTTATATGATTCAATCTATGTTTTTTATATCTTTTATATCTAATTCATCATTCTACATGTTTTTGTTGACATATATGCATCAAAATATATATATTATATATATATATATTAATATATTATAAAAAACGCTTCGGGATTTGCTCCCAAACTGGGAGCTTTTAAAATTGTCGCTCTTGCTCCCGTTTTCGCTCCCACTCCCAAGTAACCTTGGTCTAGACATACCAAAGGGGATGACCAAGTTGGCAACACTATTGGGTCACCTTTGCCCATTTGAGAGAGGGAGACAGAGCTACCTAGTCAAATCTCATGTGCTGACCTGGATAGCGGGATGAGACGATCGAAGTTGCACAAGGTGCAACATCCGCATGTCGGGATTGTTCTATGTGCGGGAGTTCATGCATTCAATCCCTCTCTTGGGGTTGGATGGTGAGAGATTCTGAGTTGGTACCCAGTGGAGTAGACTGGACTCATGGAGATAGTCATAGTCTGGAGTAAAGCTCAGTGGCGTCTCTTAGACACCGAGGGCACTAGAGGCCCAGGTTGGCATTGGGATCCAGGTGGAGCTCCCTATCCGATATCAAACATGCAGGATGTCTATGGCATTGATGAGGTAGTCGACCCAGTGACTGAGCATATACATTCCCTAGGGGAATTCCAATCAACATTAGCAGACATGCGGTTGGTGAGTAGGCTACATGGATTGTACTGGCATGTTGGTTGCACATGGAGTCGCAAGATGATTAACATTCTCTGGTAGGCGCTAATGGGGGGAGGTGGCATGGGTAGGCCATTGGACCGGGCATTGTATGGAAACAATGTTCTCCCATTGGGGTATTGGGAACAAGAGTCACCGAGGATCGGCACAGCAAAGATATCCCCTCTAACAGGTGTGGAGTTAGGTCGCTTAGGTTTACCAGGGCAGATGAGGAGGTGTAGATCACTTCGTGGCAGGTGTACTAGCAGCGTGGTGGTTGCATGGGCACATATGGGATTCCCTATGGTACATGGGGGCATGGCATTAAGCGTTGGTATCCAGGGGTGCATGCAGTTGTGCCACGAAGTTCAGTGCTATGCAGAGGAGTGTAGGGGTATGTACTTGTGTGCCGTCGAGCAAGATGATGCACAACAAGTTGTCAGAGTGTTGTTGCTAGAGAGATATCCTGACGAGGGCATCAAGCACAGAATTGAGTTTGGCACACTCAGATTGGGAGAGCGAGTTAATCAGAGAGTCGATCGTGAGCTTCCATTTATCACTCTCCAGCATTGCACACTGACACAGAGGACTTGGATATCATCTCTTAATGCTCTCATCATGAGCAACAAGACCCATGAGGTTCATCTGAGACAGTTGGATGGGACACAGTGCATTAGGAGAGAGGCTTTCCAATTGTGGCATATGGTTAAGACATGAGTTGGTGGATGCAAGCTTGGGGGTAGTCCAATCTCCTGCAGAGGTAGCACTTGCACCACCCTTGAGCCCACACTCAGGGTGATACATGATCCCCTTTTGGTGAGACATTTTGAGGTGTCTCTGGAGCATCTACAACGATTGGTGGACCTTGCTTACAAGCGGATGTTTAGACTTCAGCCAGTATTGGGGAGCACTTTTAGGAGGCAGGACGACAAATCCCACTATGTCGTATGGCTAGAGCAGGGTTGTGTCGCATGCACCAGATTAGTTCGTGACCTATGGAGTTCATATATTGATTGCACGTAGGGACCTGAGACGTGGTACAGGTTGGTTCCATCAGCTGTCAAAACTATGCAACAGTCATTCTGGTTGTGGGATTCAACATTTGGTTGATCGATTGGACACTCTGCTTCATGGTGAGTGGGATCAAGACGGGTGATGACCCAACTCACCCTTGGTTTGACATGCGGGGGAGCATTGAGGCCTTGATTGCATGGCAAGGTTGGTTTTCCTTGTTATCGTTACGGATCAGGGTGAG